>BEXV01000554.1:195207-205772 GCA_003118195.1 Hemicentrotus pulcherrimus | reverse complement strand
CCCCCCCCCCCCCCCTCCCAACGGGACAAAATGTCAAATTTTCAAATTTCGAGACAAAAAAAAAAGTGTCCTCTTACAAGTTTAAACTTAAGGCTGGAATATCGTTAAGCTAACGCTGCAGCCCCTTCTGTATCTAATGTATGTTGATCCTATATGAATTCAGCATGCAACCATTAAATGAAAGAAAACAATCCTACTTAGGCTTTACTATGTACTCTATTGTCTAAAACAAAGGGTAGTGTCAATGTTACATTAATCGGCAAGTATGCATGTTTGAATAGATATACAGTCAAACCTGGCTTAGCGACCGCCTGCCTACATAGACGTCATTTTTTGTTTCCCTTGAAAATGGTTTCTCATTGAATCATGTTCTAAAGGAACCGGTACATAAAGATCACCTGTCTGTAAACACCGCTTTTCTTGTCTCCCTTTGGTGGTCTTTATAGACAAGTTTCATTGTATAAGCCACAAAAAAAATATATGTTTATAACTTTATTTATATTTTCTTATAGAACTTAATCATATGTTTCTCTGTATACTTTAGATATCTGGAAATTGACGAAGATGTGGGGTGATGATGATGAAGACAACGGAGGACGTTTTGCGTCTCGTCCTAACTTGAGAGATGACCGTGGGAGGGGTAGACGAAGAGGATCTCGACGGGGTGGGACCAGAGGACAAGGCAGAGGAGGTGCTACGGGTGGAGATAACGTCATGGGGAGAAGACAGAACAGGAGAGAAGGAAGTCGTGATAGAGGAGACGCCATGATGGCTGACAGATTCAGGGGAGATAACTTCCGAAGAGGAGGAAGGGACACAGAAGGAGTGAGAGGAAGGGGACGTGATGGAGAGAGAGGAGCTGGAAGGGAATTTGGAGGCCAAAGAGACGATAACAGAGGAGGCCCATTCCGCCAGCGCTACAACGACAATCAACAAGCCGGACAGCGAGGCGATCGGACTAGAGGCCGTGGTCAAAGAGGGGGACACATGGATCAGAACGTAGCTGGATCTAGAAGAGAAGGCTATCATACACAGGAAAATACTAGGTATAGACTGCTTTGCATGTTTTGTTTCCATCGGCCGATATGGACCGACGTTCTCTTACACATGACAATGTGTTGCAATAAATATGTCTCTAACAGCTTAATAGTTCAATATATTTTGTTTAATGACGACGCCTACTTGTAATGAAGCAGAAACTAGTCAGTTTGGTAGAAATTGTACATAATTAGCCCTGTAAAATGTTTATGCTTTACTTTTTTAACATTTCATGACAGGAATATATATCAATATGTATAGATTCACATCGTTTCATTTCTACCATTTCAGATATGGACAGACCCAAGGAAGATACCCGAAGAACCAAGGTAACTTCAGACCGCTTAGTTCCAGACTGCTCAGAGAAATACTTGAAAAAGACCCTTCTGAGGCCGCTACGGAACTTGGGTCCCTGAAAGGAAACCTTCAAGTCGGTCTCAATGAAGACTTGATGAATGAGGAACAACAACATCTCCTTTGGGAGGCTCTAGCATTTATTTGCTGAGCTCTAGGTGCAGAACAAACAGTGATCATGCTCCTGACAATGGCTATGGACTCCAAACTCTGTCGTCAGCACTTACTCACGTTTTTGACCAATCTCAGGCGTCCAAGAGAGAACATCGGCGCAAGGCGAGTAAACCTTTTGAAGAATGTCATCACTGTCTTCCACTCAGCCATGCAAAGTTTGCCAAGCCGTGCTTCAGATCTAAAAGTTGCTGTCACTCTCATCGCCGATGCTGTAGCAGACATGGATGAAGACGACAAACGTGAAGATATCATGGAGTCAATAAATTCGTTGAATAGTCACATTGAGGACATTGAAAAAGACAGGGAAAAAAAGAGACAAATGGATCGCATTTCTAAAAACCCGCCCCCTGACGACTTCCGCCAGCAAAACATTCTTCCTAATGTCAAGGAATTGCAACCCGGATATCAGCCGTTTCTCCGCCCGCATCTGACGAGAGGTGTATATGCCGATGCAGATCACTACCTGGATGTTCAGTTCAGACTTCTGAAGGAAGACTTCATCTATCCTCTTCGCAATGGGATATCAGAGTACCTAACTTTCAAGAAGGCGAACCCTGACAGACGGGCCAAACTTCAGGATGTGCGAATCTACGAGGAAGCTCACTTCGAAAAATCTGTCCGTGATTTCTCCGGAATTTCACATTACATGTCTTTCAAGAAGTTACCTCGTGTCCGATGGCAATCGACAAAACGACTCATGTACGGATCATTGCTCATTCTATCAACGGATGATTTTAAGTCCTACATATTTGCTACAGTGGCTAAACGGGACGTACAAGATCTAGAAAAGGGGATGGTAGCCATAGCATTGGTCAACCGAGAAGATGAAGATGCATCATGTCTACTGAATAAAAGTTTTGTGATTGCAGAGTCATCCGTCTTCTTTGAAGCTTATCGCCCAGTTCTCCTGGGTCTCCAGCGAATGTCTGGCCCATGCTTGCCGTTTTCCCAATACACTTTGAGCATGATTCACGATGTAAAGGCACCTAGGTATCTCCAAGATCGGATGGTAACCGAAGATGATGAAATTTTCATCAATCCATGTGGAATCGATATCTCACCTCTGCTGAAAGGCAACCGACGATGCTCTCCAATAATCGACGTGCTTAACTATGGTGCTTGGCCCGATATTGACGATGTACAGCTTGACCAATCACAATATGAAGCTGCGAAGACAGCTCTCACCAAAGAACTTTCTGTCATACAGGGTCCACCAGGTACCGGCAAAACGTACATAGGTCTGAAGATCGTAGAGACTCTTCTCCTCAACAGAGAAGTCTGGTCAAGTGCAGAAAGCCCTAGCCCCATCTTACTCGTGTGCTACACAAATCATGCACTGGATCAGTTTCTGGAGGGTATCTTAAAATTCCATCGCACTGGCATAGTTAGAGTTGGAAGCCGTAGCAAGAGTGAGCAGTTGCAGTTCTTCAACCTTAATCGGATGGTCGGTCGGAGGGGAATACACGATGAAGAGTACGTTCAGCGAAGGGTTCGTCATGTCAAGAAAGAAGTTGACGCTACAAGGAGACGTGTAGAGAGAACGCAAGCCAGGATAGAGGGTGCAAGAAATGGGATCATCAACGAGTATGAACTAGGCCCTTTTATGTCATGGCAGCATTACAACAGCCTCCTGCGTCTTTCCCATCTGAAACAGTCAAACTCCTGGCTTGTAGAGTGGCTTGTCTGTGAGCGTCATAATGACAGGGATTGGAATCAACAAGAGAAACGGGATACGCTACAACAGAGAGATAACCTGCAAGAAGATGAGAAGGAAGAAAGCAAAAATCAAGTTCCTGTGGCAAATGAAGCAACAGTCGAGGTAGAATATGAACGAAGTGCCATCGAGGCTGAAAGAATGATTGATGACGAATATGGTGTTGAAGATTCTGATGAAGAGGAAGACGAAGACTATCCTTTCCTAGGCCTTGACTTAAATGTTCTGAACAAACCAGAGGACGGTATCTTGCGGAGGTTCATCCAAAGGAAGATTTCTGGCAAAGATGTCATCGATCCACGTGCTCTTCAATCAATTATGGATGTCTGGAGTATGCATCCAAATGATCGATGGGCATTCTACCATATTTGGTTGCAGAACTACCTACAAGAGTTGAAAGGGAAACTGCAAGCATATGAACTCAAATTCAAGCAACTTTGTGTTCAGCTAGATGAGGCAAAAGGCGTAGAGAAATACCACGTCCTTCGACAGGCAACTATAATCGGTATGACTACAACTGGAGCAGCTAATAACCAGCAGGTTTTGCAGAGAGTCCGGCCAAAGATCGTGGTGGTAGAGGAAGCAGCTGAGGTACTGGAGGCACACATCATCACCGCATTAAATGCATCATGTCAACAACTGATTCTCATCGGAGATCATCAACAACTTCGTCCGAAACCGAACGTGTACCTCCTGGCCAAGAAGTATCATCTAGACGTTTCATTGTTTGAAAGACTTATCAACAATGAATTTCCTTACTCACAGCTTGAGTTGCAACATCGGATGCGTATCGAGCTTTCGGGTCTGATGAGAAGGCACTTCTACGACAACCTTCATGATCATGACACGGTGAAGCGATACGAAAATGTGAAAGCAGTTCAAAAGGATATCTTCTTTCTAGATCACGCAGAACCAGAAGATGAAATGGAAGATACTCAGAGTCACTACAATCTCCATGAGGCCGGACTCGTAGTAGCGTTGTGTTACTACGTCCTGCAGCAGGGGTATGAACCTGATAAGATTACAATCCTCACAGCTTATACAGGTCAGCTACTGAAAATCAAACACATGATGGATCGTAGCAAGTTCGAGGGTGTCAAAGTTACTTCGATAGACAACTACCAGGGAGAAGAGAATGATATCATTCTTTTGTCGTTTGTGAGGAGCAACAATCATGGGCGCATTGGATTCTTGGGGATTTCGAACCGAGTCTGTGTCTCCTTGTCAAGAGCAAAGAAAGGGCTCTACTGCGTTGGAAACTTCACCCTCTTTGCAGAAAAGAGTGAGCTTTGGAAGGGAATAGTAACAGATCTAGAAGCAATGCGATCAATCGGAGATTCCCTTACGCTGCAATGCACCAATCATCCAGAGGAGATGACAGCGGTGAAAACTGCCGATGACTTCAAGAAGGTACCACTAGGAGGATGTAGTAGAGACTGTGATACCAGGCTTGATTGTGGACACGTCTGTCGATTAAAGTGTCACCCAACGGATCTAAAGCATCTCATCTACAAGTGCAAGGCTCCTTGCTCCAAGGTTATCTGTGAGAGAAACCACAAATGTCCAATGCTCTGCTCAGATCTTTGTTCGACCTCTTGTTCAGTCATTGTGGAGAAGATTCTGCCTTGCCGTCATGTCTGTAAAACGGAGTGTAAGACCGACATCTGGTCCATCACATGCGAGGAGAAGGTTGACAATACTTTAAGTTGCTCACACGTTCATCTTTTTCCATGCCACATGCCAACCGAGGGACTTGAAAAGTATTGTTATGTCTTCACCAATAAGGAACTTCAGTGTGGTCACAGTAAGACAGAGAATTGTAATGGAAGTGGTCGATGTGATGAGATAGTCTTGAAAGTTCTGGTATGTAACCATATCTGCCTAGCAGCGTGCCATAAAGATCCAGAGAACATCAGATGCAAGGAAAATGTTGAGAAGACCCTGCCATGTGGACATACGCATACTCTTCTCTGTTCCGCAAGTATTGACAATGTTCGGTGCAACACGATTACCCGAAAAAGTCGTTCATGTGGACACGAAATCATAGAGAAGTGCTGTCATAACAGTAAATGTTCCGAAGTAGTAGAGAAAACCTTGCCTTGTGGTCACAAATTGAAGATGATTTGTTCTGCCGAAGTAGAAACGATAGTATGCAAAGCAAGGTGCAGTGAGAAACTTCCGTGTGGCCACATTTGCAAGGAAATGTGTTGGATGGATTGCACAGAGAACTGCACAGAGATGATCACCAGAAATGACTGGCCATGTGGTCATGAGGTAACCGTTTAATGCTGCAATGAAAGCGACGCATGCTACGTCGCCTGTGAGGAGATCTTGATATGTGGGCACAAGTGCAAAGGGACCTGTGGAAAATGCTCACAAGGTCGTTATCACCACCCCTGCACTGAGATATGTAAGAAAAAGCTGGTGTGCGGACACGAATGCGCCCTCAATTGCGGTGCACCATGTCTTTCCTGTAAACAGAAATGTCTGCGGCGTTGTCGTCACTCGCAGTGCAAGCATCCGTGCAGTGAGCCATGTGGTGTTTGTATGAATCGTTGCAACTGGAAATGTGAGCATTTTGAGTGCAAGACGTTGTGCTGCGAACCTTGTGACAGACCCCCATGCAACAAGCCCTGCCCAAAGAAACGGAAATGCGGTCACCCTTGCATCGGTCTGTGTGGTGAGATCTGCCCCAATAAATGTCGCATCTGCGACAAAGAAGATTTGGAGCAACGCTTCTTTGGGACCGAAGATATCCAGACGGCTAGGTGAGCTGATTTTTTAAATATTTTTTATAGAACCATCATTTTAGAAAATAAATCAGGGAAGACGCCTACAAAACACATGAAAAGAGATGACTTTGAATTATCTCATTCTGCCTCATCTTAAAAAAAAACTAAATTATACAGTATAAAGGTTAACCTGTGGAATTTTCTTGCTTATATTTTGTCATTTCCATTACATGTCTATGTAAAAATATAAATAGATCTCAATCAAATAAATATCCTTTTAGTACTTTGATGAGCATATGCTAACAGCAAAGCTAGATGCATGATTTGACACATTTCAAAATTTCTTTTGCTACGTCTATAGGTATATTCAACTAGAAGACTGTGGACATTACTTTGAGGTGGAAGGGCTTGACAAGTTCCTTGGACTCGGCACAAAATCCGACGGTGCAGAAATATTTACCAAATTATCGGTAATACTACAACATTTGTTTTCATTTACTATCAATTGATTTGTTCCTTCACTCATATATCACTCGTATTATTACGGAATACTTTTAGTACGCTTTGTCTTAGATAAAAATTAAAAAGTTATAGAAAAAGATAAACTCTAAATTAAGAAGTAGATGTATGTGTAAACGTGTTAAAAGTAGAAGAAAAATAACCTGGCATAAGTCATATAACTCATGTAAAAATTAAACGTTCTTTTAACACCTAAAGTGTTTGGCGTATCAGTCAAGTTGGGCTTCATTGATCACTGTGACGCTGTGAAATGAATAAGGTTTTTATTTTGTATCATTTTCAAGGTAAAAACCTGTCCTAGATGCGAAAAGCCCATCCAGTTGAGTCGTCGCTACAGTAATCTCCTGAGAGAATCTTCAGCGATCAAGCCGCGAATCGTGAAAAAGCTACAGGATGCTCGCAATAGCAATGAATACAATCACCTCCTCCGTAAAGTCAACTCAGCCGTCATGTCGGCGAGAGAAACCATTGGGCGTTTGTCACCCGAATCACCACAAGCGTTGAGTAGATACTCGCTATCATCGCGATTGGGTTTATTGGTAGAGAGTAAAAAGTCAACGGTGAACCGGTCATTTTTGGACAAGCTTCATGAACTACTCCTGGCATCAACAGAGGAACTGGACAGACATAGCAAGTCATCGACGAATGTACTCGTAGATCAGCTCGCGAACGACCTCTGGAATGAGATGAATCGAGTGACGATCATGTGCGACTTTGCCGAAGTACTGAGGGGAGGAGCAACAGAATCAACCGGAGTACCCAGACTTCTCAAAATCCTAGGCCGGGATAGGAATATGACAATAGCACATGTCCACCTCAATGCAATTCGCATTGCTAATGGGATCAACCCTACTGATAGTCGCCTACAAACTTTCAAACGCACTCCACGTCTTTCCTTAGAAGTAACCATGTGGCTTACTTGTGCCAAAGGACACCCCGTTTCGAACCATCAGCCAAAGAAGGGCGTGTGCGAGGACTGCGTCTTGGCTGAGCAGGAGAGAGCCCGTTCCGAGGCTCCTGCAGCTGTAGGACGCCCTAGAGAAAATATGCCTGGTCAGCGAGATATAGGTGGTCAGCAAGGCCAGCGGGGTAGGGGACGAGGACGTGGAAGAAGAGGTCGAGGCAGAAGGGGTGGTCGCAGAGGAGGACACCAAAGATTCTATGCCCCTTTATTTTAAGGGCTTTTGGAAGATATGGGAGACTACAATGTGCACAATGTCCACAGCAAAAAGAAAAAGCATTTCATGTGTCATTTAAATGATTGAAATTGTAAGATATCGAAACAATTGGTATTGACCAAATGAGCACTGGCTAGGCTCTGCAGGAGCACACAATTGGCCTGAGCAGAGAAATGCTAATTTAAGAGACTGCGTCAAGGTACACGTGAACCAGCGTTTTTGCATGTGTTTTATGAGGTATAAATAATCGTTTTGTAACGTATGTAAATATTCTTTATATTTTCCGTTTTTATCTCAATCGGATCATTTGCTCTATATCCCTTCGCTTCGCTGCCCTGCAGAATACTAAAACATGACTCGACTTTATCAAACAATGATACTCTTCCGATGTTCATGCAATCAGACAATCGGTATACCTTTGCAGTGCGGATTTTTCCAACCCTCCCGGCGCGTAAAGGAATGTTTTACAGCGCCTTTTACCTGTAAAATACTTAAGTAGTATTGTAGAAATATAGAAGAACACAGAAAATCATTGTCTTTATAAGAATATAATTCGTCTCAATATATTGTAAATAGATCTCCACTGTCTTGATCTTTAATATACATGCACTTAGGTGTACATGTATTAACATCAAGCAGGAGTAGAGTATCAAAATTGGAGAAAAATTTGGAACTTTAAAAAGAATGATATTGATCGTATCCAAATGATTCAAGGTTGTTTTAAAGCCATACTGTACTATAAGCCCTACCGCAAAATCCCTTTTAGCTCCATCTCAGGTCAACTGTAGCAGTATGGTCTCTTAACTCGCTGTTTTCTTAGCAGCGCTGTTGGTTTTCGCATCGAGTCCTCTGCGAAGTGGAAATTATTTATTTGGTTACACAGTGTTGGCACGTTGATCATGGGATAGTGGTGTATAATTAACAGTATGTTAAGCCAGAAAGTTCATCAGTTCAGTATCGCTTTAAAATGACACACATGTGAAAATGTTGTGGCATGTGTTATGGTGTGTTTAATATGCAATGTTAATATGGTTGAACAGTATGTACTCCTTATCGTGTAGTGACAGGCGAATTAGGTGAATTAACATATGTATTTTGTCTCTTGCTTGGTATTATATGAACCACTATCCTACTCAGAAATTGAAGCCTTGTTAAAAATAACGATTTTCCTATCACACCCCTAAGATGTAAATAGAAAAATAGATGCACATGAAGGCTATTTCGTGTAGATCAGTGCTTCATGCAGTCACGTTTCATGTTTTAAGTTGATTTGAATAGTACTCATACGTTTTTGTAATCGATAGGTTTAATGAGAAGCGATGATATTGTTGAGATAAAGAAGATATACAAATATTTTGCTAAGGTATTTATTCAAACGAAATATGGTTAAAGTTGAGCATTGGCTGTCTCAAATTATGTACATATTAAGTTTAAAAATCAAATGAAATGGTTTGGGTTTCATGAAAAGAACAACAGTGCCCTCAACTGTATTGTGATTAAAGTAAGGAAAGCAGTCATTGCAGCCAAATGCAAACAGTGTTTACCAGTTTTCGAACACATAATATACCGATAAAGAGTTATTATGATATGGACAAGTTTACATCTGAAAAGAAAAGAAATTCATATAAAAGTAGTTGCCTTTTACAAAGTGTTTCTGATAGTTTTTTTTTAATATTTTTTTTTGTTGCCAAGGAAATCGTTGATATTTTTTAAAATAGCTGCAATTTGCGTTCTAGCAAAAGATATCTATAAATGTATGTTCTTATCATATTTTAAATGGCCAAGAATATCATTTTGAAATTCTGCATGTATATATCTCTTCTTGTATACAGAAATGAATGATATCATTTGATAAAGGAAACCTGTGGAAGGGGAAAAATAAAAAAATAAAGATACAAACAAATAAATATATATACTCTAGGTCATCCAGTTGGTGAAAAATATATTTCGTATCTATTCAAATATGAGATACAATCGGGACACAAAGAGAGTAATTTCAGCACTTTAATTTGTGGATATAAGCGCTACAAAATGTATACAATATCAATATTTCTATTTTGTATAAATATCATGATTTCCATTCAAGGTTTTGTGGAATTCTTCATTACATGTAGAATCAATTTTCATCATAAAACACCAATAATGTACTAGTAACGTTGTTACGGTTTGAAGAGGAAGAGTAATGTATTAGATGAAAGTTGGTCAAAGAATGCACTTCCGACTTGAATAATATTTATAAGTGACACGTACAGTGGAGAAATTACTCTTGTCAGAATTTAGGAAGAAAGGTTGACATTATGTTATAATACTGACTTTATATCCTCGTTTTTTATTATAATAGCATGAATTATTGGTGTTCAATTTTTATGATTGAGATTAATTCAACTTAGGTGGAAACTCACCATTGCTCATGAAATAGAACAATGAAACTAAATATCGTTTTAAAATTTGTTTTACTACTTTTAGTTTGGGCCAAACTTTCATGCCAGATGTGTGCAGTGTGATATACTCATTTTTGTATGCGGTTCTTGTGATTTTCAACAATATTCAGTCAATTTCTTTTAGTTTTGATCGTTTCAAACATCACAGCATATATCGAGTCATATGTACGTGCTGCATAATCTTTTCAGGTTTTGTTCACATGACTATAGAATGGTATAACATGAAAACAGAACTCATTTGTTTGTGTTTCTGCTGTTGTTCAGAATCATGTATACGAATCACAGTATAAATACACTTGTTATGCTTATTATCTCCGAACATTGTTCTATCTCTGTGGTATCTGTATTGTTTAGTCGACTCAGTGGTTTTTCTCATTTGCAGGGGCATTGATCCATTTACAGAAGTGGGGGGGGG
>BEXV01000554.1:148754-170057 GCA_003118195.1 Hemicentrotus pulcherrimus | reverse complement strand
CCCCCCCCCCCCACCAACTGAGTGAAATATTGGCCCGATTTTCTTATTTCAGCACACTAAATTTCAAATTGAAGAAATCATCGATCCGCGCCTGAAATGTAGGCCACTAAATAAGCACATTCTTTGCCTAACTATAAACTTGGTAATTTGTCATTTTCCAAAAAAATGCATAACTTAAAATAATAATCTACCAAACAAATGAGAAACAAATTAGGGAGAATTATGACATTTCAGCAACATTTGTAAATCACTGGTATCGAACTAGAAATAAAACAGGTTTGATTTTTTTTTTGGGAGGGGGGGGGGAGAGCTTGCAACTGCCCCAAGGGCCTCCATCAGTTCGCCAGTGTCTATAGTATAGGCAATACCAAAGGGTGTTAAATTTGATTTGATATGCCCATAAATTTTTATATTTTCGAAGTTTTAATTTGATTTCGTGTTTACATGTAGTATCTATGATAACATTATTTCCTCTTAATAAGTATGAGTGATTTTCGCAGGTCCTTTCAGCTGGATTCATGATTATAGGATGCGTGTATTTGCCTGCAAAAGTGAGTGCTTTTGTGTGTGTGTTGGGGTGGGGAATGGTTAAACAAGTCAAGATTTGGGTTTATTCGAGTGTGTTGACTGGGAAAATCATTGTTTTTATCCACCCAGTAATGCAACGCTACCACCCCCATGCCTGAATTTACCCTGGTCGAAAAAAACAAAGAGATAATTTTTGTTTTTAATCGCGGGATGGCAAAAAAATACAACCCTATAGTCTGACGCTCACAATAAATCCGTCAAGGTATTATTAATTCGAGAAGATGCTGGATATTACCTTATTATTTTTCTTTTTTTTTTAAGGGCGATGTGGGCTTGGGTTTCCTGCATTGATTGTGTTAAATTTCCTTTCCATTTAATATATACATGTATTCATATATATATTATTTTTGTTGGGGGTGTGGGGGGGGGGGCGCTAAGCCCCAAACCACATACAGAGTAGTCCTGCCTGTGGACCGTTTCGGTGTCGCGCGCACAATCAGCTGATATTAACATAACACACCCTCTACGTTGACAGTAGACCCTGCCGTTCCTCTCATTCTGTACCCCGAAAACCACGATTGATATGATAGATTGTGCGATGAGTGGAGACACTGCCCTATGATGGGATCGATGCGTGTGATAAAAGAATAACAATTAAAAACGGACAGTGTCTGGACTACTTCTAGAAGCATTTCTGATCAATTCTTTATTATAAAAAGAAATGTTCTTTTGACTTTTGTAGATTCATTATTTCACATATTTTTTGATGGATGAAATGCGGAAACCAAGGCCATTGATTAAAGGAAGGATGTGGGGTCATTGAACCCTATCCTTTTCATATTTCTTTCACCTCCACTTTGCCCTCTTTTTTTAATTTCTCTCTCTCTCTTTCTAATTTAATCATTTCAAGGGGTGGGATGGTGCACCTGCTCTCTATTATAGTTTGTATGGAACCTTTTCTTGTTTATCAATCATAAACACAACTTAAGTGTTTACATAGTATTTCTTGCGAACAAAGTCAATGTGTACTTTTCAATTTTATACGGAGGAGTGTGGGTGTCGATTAACCTAATTATGCCCCTAGAATCTCTACAACAACATATTATTGGATGTGGAAATCCCCACCGGAAACATTATTGATGACCCATTCACAATCGACCCCAAATCAACCAACATGACCGGTTATCCACAAAAATTGCTTTTTGGGATTATGCACTTTAATAATTGGTGTCCTTCTGTCTGATGTACTGTCTCGATGGTGTTACTAAAAATGTTGAATATTAGTTATAGCGTAAGCAAGTCACCGGATATTTGTTGATTATGTAGTTAAAAATCGATAACTATTATTCACTTTAGCCTGAGTTCACCTTAACCGTAAGCTATTACCGGAAAGTATTCACTTGTTCAAAAAAAATACATTTATATAAAGTCATATGTATTTTTCCTCATCTCAATATTGAATGGTTTTTCTAGTATACCATATTCTAATGAGAAGGGGCTTACACAAAGACTTGCCTTTTCTTGGTGATCTGCAGGCATTCGTTTTTTATTGTATTTGTTATAATAATTAGTTTTCTGGTAGTCTGTGCTATTGCTATACTTCTTCCTTTTTCTGAAAATAACATATAATAAAAAGAACATTAGATAGAGAAGAAGTATTCGAGATTGTGCAAAATAATTGCAAGTTGACAAGATTTTCGTGAGCAAACCATTGAATTGGTATTATTGTATGAAGAAATAAACAAATCCTTTTTTTTTCTTTAACAAAACAACTTATTCTGTCATTTTAAGGACATAAATCCAGCCCTCCGTGTGCAACTCAAAGTAGCTTGCATGTATTTGCCAGATGTAAGTAACCTTTAAACCCAGAAACATTACCAGCTTTATAACCATTAATGAGAGTGTGAGATTAAACAATAATCACGTGCTAGTCACGTATTACAATTAAATGTTAATTTCCTGTGGATTTACAATCGACGTAGTGTAAAACAAAATAAGACAAAAACAATAACGCCATCATCAATATCACCATCACCCTCAGTGCGCATAAAAAGTATATCGAACTTTGGTAGACTGTCATTTAGGAGTCATACCCTGTGTGACGTGGAATTATAATTTATTTCCAATATTAGCATATATTCTGTCTAATAATAACTTTTTCATAACTCGGATGCTACTGATGACTGATCAGCAGCGGTTTATAAAAGTTGACAAAATCCTCTTTACCAAATTATTCGCATTCATTTGAAGCCATTTAATAGAAAAATTATAAAATGAACTCATCAGACTCAACGAAAAAAAAAACAAAAAAAAAAACCCTCATTTATTATATTTTAATCTCGCACTCCTTGTTTCAGGTAAGTTTTGTGTCATAAAAAATGGACAAAGCTTAATTGTGATGCTGTCTAGTCGGGGATGCTTGGGCAGTATAGGGGCAGTTTGGTGCAGACTGCTCTTAAAGCACCAAATTTGGTCCAGATATTGACCTTACCATATATTGTTTTAAATTTTGATGGGCGCCAAAAAACGCCACTGGGGCCGTCATTTTGGTTACAATCCAAAATGGCCACCAAATGAGCTGGAACGCAATTGTATTTTCATATTTAAAAGGGCTAGAAAAATGAAATTTTGTAAAATTATGAGGCCAACAGATGGAAACTCTCATTCTGAATTTACTTCACCAACTCGATGTCTAGAAAGGCGTCCCTTGTAGGCATTATGGTAAAAATCTAAGATTGGCCGCCATGAGCTCATGGTTTAATTTAATGATATCATTTCTGTAAGATGGGCGTTTAAAGGTCTAGGGAATGTGATTCCGATGTTATTCCATTGATTTGATGCGGAGAAGGGCGCCCTTACAAGTCGCAATTTTGGTCAAAACCAAAATGGCTGCCAGATGAGTTTCAATTAATTTGTATTTTCAAATATTACAATAGGATCCTGTGAAAGCTTTGATACATTCAATCACAATAAACAATGATTTGCTAGAGCACAACACAGAATATAACTTTTAAAATGATTTGAATAAAAACAATGTAAACATGCATATACATGAAAAACGCACTTTCGGTGTATCTGCCTAAACTTGGGACGAGGAAACTTTGACGGCACTTTAAAAAAAAATCCAGATGCTCTGTCACCTGCGGCAAAACAAATTATGCATAAATATCGAAAAACAGAAAACAATTTACCCTTTACCGTGAAATAGATTTTGAGGTCACAAGTTGGGTATATAATACGCACTTGCTATTTATTATTTGAATTTATGTCCATTGATCTAGTATCTTCTAGGGCTAGGCCTTTCAATCAGAACTAATGAACCTCTGCTATGATGTACTGACATAAAGGGCGATTATACTAGCGCCGTCCTCCTTTCTCAATCGTTATATGCCAGTCATTCTCTTCCTTACGTATTTGTTTTCCTAATTGAAATTCGGGCCGAAATGACATTAAGCTTACGCTGCAGCCCCTCCTATATCAAATGTATGTTGATCCTTTATGCATTCAGCATGCTATCTTTGAAAAAAACCTCTCCTACCTACAAAAAAAGAAAGGTAGTGTCAATGTCCCATAAATGGGCTAGTTATGTTGTTTGAATAGATGTAATAAGCCAATATATTAATTCAATAAAAAAAACCTTTATCATATGTTTCTCTGTATACTTTAGATATCTGGAAGGTGACATATTTCGATGATGACAACGAATGACGTTTTGCATATTGTCCTAACTCGAGAGATGACCGTGGGAGGAGTAGACAAAGGTCATTTCGAAGGGGTGGGACTAAAAGTCGAGGAAGAGGAGCTGTAACGGATAGTGATAACGGTATATCGATACGACAGAACTGGGGAAAGGAAGACGTGATAGAGAAGACGCCGTGATGGATGAAAGCTTCAGGGGAGATGACTTCCGAGGAGAAGAAAGGGACACAGAAGAAGAGAAAGGAAGGGGACATGATGGAGAAAGGGGAGCTGGAAGGGAAGTTGGAGGCAAAAGAGACGGTAACACAGGAGGCCCATTCCGCCAGGGTGGGACAAGAGGAGCTGTAACGGATTGGGATAATGGCATGTCGATAGGACAAAACTGGAGAGAAAGAAATAGTGATCGAGGAGACGCCATGATTGCTACAAGCATTTGGGGAGATAACGGCACGTGGAGAAGGCAAAACTGGAGGGAAGGAAGTCGTGAAAGAGCAGACGCCGCGATGGCTGAAAGCATTGTGGGAGATAACAGCAAGTGGAGAAGACAGAACTGGAGGGAAGGAAGTCGTGAAAGAGTAGACGCCATGATGGCAACAAGCGTTGGGGGAGTTAACGGTATGTGGAGAAGGCAAAACTGGAGGGAAGGAAGTCGTGAAAGAGCAGACACCACAACGGCTGAAAGCATTGGGGGAGATAACATCAAGTGGAGAAGACAGAGCTGGAGGGAAGGAAGTCGTGAAAGAGTAGACGCCATGATGGCTGAAAGCATAGGCGGAGATAACGGCAAGTGGAGAAGACAGAACTGGAGGGAAGGAAGACGTGATAGAGGAGACACCGTGATGGATGAAAGCTTCAGGGGAGATAACTTCCGAAGAGAAGGGGACCTGGAAGGAGAGAGACGAAGGGGACTAGATGAAAAAAGGGGAGCTGGAAGGGAAGTTGGAGGCGAAAGGGACGATAACAGAGGAGGCCTATTTCGCCAACGCTACAACGACAGGCAACAAGCCGGACAGCCAGGCGATCGGGCTAAAGACCGTGGTCAAAGAGGGGGCCACTTGGATCAGAACGTAGCTAGATCTAGAATAGAGGGCTATCGGACACAGGAAAATACTAGGTAAAGACCGCTTTGCATGTTTTGTTTCCATAGGCCGATAGGGACTAATATTCTCTTACACATGATAATGTGTCGCACTAATTATGTCTCTCACAGCTAAATAGGTCAATATATTTTTAAAAATTATGACACGTACTTGTAATAAAGCAGAAGTTAGTTGGTTTAGTAGAATCTGTACATAATAAGCCCTTTTAAAGTGTGTATTCACTACTTTTTTATTAAAAGGTACAATAGTTTGTATCAATCTTGAAATTCATGAACATAGGTAAAAAGTGAATAAAAGCTTTTCATGACATGAAAATGAAACAATATGTATATATTTATCTCATTTCATTTCTACCATTTTAGATATGGACAGACTCAAGGAAGATACCCGAAGAACCAAGGTAACTTCAGACCGCTTAGTTCCAGACTGCTCAGAGAAATACTTGAAAAAGACCCTTCCGAGGCCGCTACCGAACTTGGGTCCCTGACAGGAAACCTTCAAGTCGGTCTCAATGAAGACTTGATGAATGAGGTACAACAACATCTCCTTTGGGATGCTCTAGCATTTATTTGCGGGGCTCTAGGTGCAGAACAAACAGTGATCATGCTCCTTACAATGGCCCTCGACTCCAAGCTCTGTCGTCAGCATTTGCTCACGTTTTTGACCAATCTCAGGCGTCCAAGAGAGAACATTGGCGCAAGGCGGTTAAACCTTTTGAAGAATGTCATCACTGTCTTCCACTCAGCCATGCAGAGTTTACCAAGTCGTGCTTCAGATCTCAAAGTTGCTGTCACTCTCATCTCCGATGCTGTATCAAATATGGACGAAGATGGCAGACGTGATGAAATCATTGAGTCAATTAAGTCGTTGAGTAGTCACATTGAGGACATTGAAAAAGAAAGGGAAAGAAAAAGACAGATGTACCGTATTTCTAAGAACCCACCCCCTGACGACTTCCGCCAGCAAGACATTCTTCCCACTGTCAAGGAATTGCAACCCGGATATCAGCCGTTCCTCCGTCCTCATTTGACAAGAGGTGTATATGCCGATGCAGATCACTACCTGGATGTTCAGTTCAGACTCATGAAGGAAGATTTCATCTATCCTCTTCGCAATGGGATATCAGAGTACTTAACTTCAAAGAAGGCCAATCCTGACAGAAGAGTCAAACTTCAGGATGTTCGAATCTACAAGGAAGCTCACTACGAAAAATCTGTCCGTGATTTCTCAGGAATTTCACATTACATGGCTTTCAAGAGAATACCTCTTGTCCGATGGCATTTGACAAAACGCCTCATGTACGGATCATTGCTCATCCTATCTACGGATGATTTCAAGTCCTACATATTTGCAACAGTGGCTAAACGGGATGTACATGATCTAGAGATGGGAATGGTAGCCATAGCATTGGTCGTCCGAGAAGATGTATCATGTCTACTTAATAAGAGTTTTGTGATGGCAGAGTCATCTGTCTTCTTTGAAGCTTATCGCCCAGTTCTCCTGGGTCTCCAGCGAATGTCTGGTCCATGCTTGCCGTTTTCCCAATACACGTTTAGTATGTTTCATGATGTTTAGTCACCCAAGTATCTTCAAGATCGGATGGTAACTGAAGACGATGACATGTTCATCATTCCATGTAGCATCGATATCTCACCTCTGCTGAAAGGCAACCTACTATGCTCTCCAATAATCGACGTGCTTGACGATGGTGCTTGGCCTGATATCGATGATGTACAGCTTGACCAATCACAATATGAAGCTGCCAAGACAGCTCTCACCAAAGAACTCTCTGTCATACAGGGCCCACCAGGTACCGGTAAGACATACATAGGTCTGAAGATCGTAGAGATTCTTCTCCTTAACAGAGAAGCCTGGTCAAGTGAAGAAAACCCTAGCCCTATATTAGTCGTGTGCTACACAAATCACGCGCTAGATCAGTTTCTGGAGGGGATCTTAACATTCCATGACACTGGCATCGTTCGAGTTGGAAGCCGTAGCAAGAGTGAGAAGTTGCAGCCCTTCAACCTTAATCGGATGGTTGGTCGGAGGGGAATACATGATGAAGAGTACGTTCAGCGAAGGGTTCGTCATGTCAAGGAAGAAGTTGACGCTACAAAGAGACGTGTGGATATAACACAAGCTAGGATAGAGGGTGCAAGAAATGGGATCATCGACGAGTTCGAACTAGGCCCATTTATGTCATTGCGGCATTACAACAGCCTCCTTCGTCTTTCTGATGTTAAACAGTCAAACTCCTGGCTCGTAGAGTGGCTTCTCTGTGAATGCTATAATGACAGGGATTGGAACGGGCAGGAGAAGCAGGATACTATAGAACAAAGCGATAACCAGCAAGAAGATGAGAAGGAAGAAAGCACAAAGCATGTTCCTGTGGCAAATGAAACAACTATCGAGGTAGAATATGAACGAAATGCCATTGAGTCTGAAAGACTGATTGATGACGAATATGGTGAGGAAGATTCTGATGAAGATGAAGAAGCAGATTCTGATGAAGATGGAGAAGCAGATTCTGATGAAGTTGAAGAAGCAGATTCTGATGAAGATGAAAAAGCAGATTCTGATGAAGATGAAGAAGCAGATTCTAATGAAGATGGAGAAGCAGATTCTGATGAAGATGAAGAAGCAGATTCTGATGAAGATGAAGAAGCAGATTCTGAATCTGATGAAGATGAAGACTACCCTTTCCTTGGCCTTGATATAAATGATCTGAACAAAGCAGAGGATGGTGTCTTGCGGAGGTTTATTCAAAACAAGATGTATGGCAAAGATGTCCTCGATCCACGTACTCTTAAATCAATTAAGGATGTTTGGCGTTTGCATCCTAATGACCGATGGGCACTCTACCATATTTGGTTGCAAAACTATCTTCAACACTTTAAAGGAAAACTGTCAGCATATGACGTCAAATTCAAGCAGCTTTGTGTTCAGCTAGATGAGGCTAAAGGCGTTTAGAAATACCACGTCCTTCGACAGGCAACTATAATCGGTATGACTACAACTGGAGCAGCTAATCACCAACAGGTTTTGCAGAGAGTCCGGCCAAAGATCGTAGTAGTAGAGGAAGCAGCTGAGGTACTGGAGGCACACATCATCACGGCTTTAAATGCATCATGTCAACAGCTCATACTCATCGGAGATCACCAGCAACTTCGACCGAAACCGAACGTGTACCTCCTGGCAAAGAAGTATCATCTGGACGTTTCATTGTTTGAAAGACTTATCAACAATGAATTTCCTTACTCACAGCTTGAGCTGCAACATCGGATGCGTATCGAGCTGTCTGATCTGATGAGAATGCACTTCTATGACAACCTCCTAGATCATGTTACGGTTAAGCGATTCGAATGTGTGAAAGTAGTTCAAAATGATATCTTCTTTCTAGATCACGCAGAACCAGAATATGAAATTGACGATACACAGAGTCACTACAACCTCTACGAGGCCAGACTCGTAGTTGCTTTGTGTTACTACTTCCTGCAGCAGGGGTATTAACCTGTTAAGATTACAATCCTCACTGCTTATACAGGTCAGCTACTGAAATTCAATCAGATTATGGATCATAGCTTGTTTGAGGGTGTCAAAGTTACTTCGATAGACAACTACCAGGGAGAAGAGAATGATATCATTCTTCTGTCCTTTGTGAGGAGCAACTTTTATGGGTTTATTGGATTCTTGGGGATTTCGAACCGAGTCTGTGTCTCCTTGTCAAGAGCAAAGAAAGGGCTTTACTGCGTTGGAAACTTCACCCTTTTTGCAGAAAAGAGTGACCTATGGAAGGGAATAGTAAACGATCTGGAATCAATGGGATCTATCGGGAATTCCCTACCGCTGCAATGCACCAATCATCCAGAGGAGAGGACAGCTGTAAAAACTGCCGATGATTTCAAGAAGGTACCATTAGGAGGATGTAGTAGAGACTGTGATACCAGGCTTCACTGTGGACACGTCTGTCCATTAAAGTGTCACCCAACAGATCTAAAGCATCTCGTCTACAAGTGCAAGGCTCCTTGCTCCAAGGTTATCTGTGAGAGAAACCACAAATGTCCAATGCTCTGCTCAGATCGTTGCTCAACCTCTTGCTCAGTCATTGTGGAAAAGATTCTTCCCTGCCATCATGTCTGCAAACGGGAGTGCAAGACCGAAATTCGGGACATCATGTGTGAGGAAAAGGTTGACAAGACTTTAAGTTGCTCACATGTCCATCTTCTTCCATGCCACATGCCAACTGAGGGACTTGAAAAGAAGTGTGAGGTCATCATCAAAAAGGAACTGCAGTGTGGTCACAGAAAGACAGAGAAGTGTAACGGAAGTGGTCGATGTGACGAGATAGTCCCGAAAGTCCTGGGATGTAACCATACCTGCCAAGCAGCGTGCCATAAAGATCCAGAGAATATCAGATGCACGGAAAATGTTGAGAAAACCCTACCATGTGGACATACACATACTCTTCTTTGTTCCACAAGTATTGACAAAGTTCGATGCGACACTATTACAATGAAAAATCGTTCATGTGGACACGAAGTAATAGAAAAGTGCTGTCATGACAGTAAATGTTCCGAACTTGTAGAGAAAACCTTGCCTTGCGGTCACAAATTGAAGATTATTTGTTCGACCGAAGTAGAAACAGTAGAATGCAAAGCAAGGTGCAGTAAGCAGCTTCCATGTGGCCACATTTGCAAGAAAAGGTGCGGGGTGGGTTGCACTAAGTACTGCAGAGAGATGATCACCAGAGATGACTGGCCCTGTGGTCATAAGGTAACAGTTAAATGCTGCGAAGAAAGCGACGCATGCTACATCGACTGTGAGCAGATCTTGATATGTGGACACAAGTGCAAAGGGACATGTGGAAAATGCTCACGAGGTCGTTATCACCTCCCCTGCATTGAGACATGTAAGAAAAAGCTGGTGTGCGGTCACGAATGCACCCTAAATTGCGGTGCACCATGTCTTTCCTGCGAAAAGAAATGTCCTCGGAGTTGTCGTCACTCTCAGTGCAAGCATCCGTGCAGTGAGCCATGTGATCTTTGTACGACACGTTGCAACTGGAAATGTGAGCATTACCAGTGCAAGAAGTTGTGTTGCGAGCCTTGTGACAGACCCCCATGCAACAAGCCCTGTCCAAAGAAACGGAAATGCGGTCACCCTTGCATCGGTCTGTGTGGTGAGGTCTGCCCCAATAAATGTCGCATCTGCGATAAAGAAGATTTGGAGCAACGCTTCTTTGGGACCGAAGATATCCAGACGGCAAGGTGAGCTGAATTTTATAGAACCACCCTTTTAGCAAAAAAAAAATCAAGAAAGACACCTACAAGACATGTGAAAAAAGATGACTTAGAATAATCTCTTTGCTATCCAAAGAAACCACATTATACAACATGAAGGTTACCCTGTGTAATTTTTCTGCCTATATTTCATCGTTACAATTACATGCCTTTGTACACACAAACAAATTATATCTCAATGGCAAAATTAATATAGATTTATATTGCGCGTCATACACCTTGAAGGATGAATTTCAATTATTGTAAAAGAAGTTCAACCAGTAAATACCTTCGCATGAGTATGAGTTTATGCCGGCAAATTGTTTATACAAATTGTAATTTCTTTTTGTTTTGTTACGTGTAAAGGTACGTTCAATTAGAAGACTGTTGACATTACTTTGAGGTAGAAGGGCTTGACAAGTTCCTTGGACTCAGCACAAAATCCGACGGTGCAGAAACATTTACCAAATTATCGGTAATACTACAACATTTGTTTCCATTAATTATCAATTAATATATCTTTTAAATTTCACGAGACATTTGGTTCGCTTTATCGTAGACAAATATTATGTACTCATGAGGAAAGCCACAACTCTAAATTAAGAAGTAGATGTATGTGTACATGTGTTAATCGTCGAATAACAAGGATATTTTAGCATTGTTTACAAAACTGATGTTACAAATTACATTATTTCAACTTTTTAAGTTTTTCATGTATCTTTCACTTTGATCTGAATCGATTATTGTGACGCCGTGAAATTATTTTTTTAATTTTTTTATTTTGTATCATTTTCAAGGTAAAATCCTGCCCAAGATGCGAAAAACCAATCCAGTTGAGTCGTCGCTACAGTAATCTCCTGAGAGAGTCTTCAGCGATTAAGCCACGAATCCTGGAAAAACTACAGAATGCTCGCAAATGCAATGATGACAAACACTTCCTCCGTAAAGTCAACGCTATCGTCATGTCGGCTAGAGAAACCCTTCAAATTCTGCCACTCAAAACATCAACAAGGATCTATTCAACGCTGTGCGGTGCATCGCTAGAGGGTAGAAAGTCAATGATGAACCGGCCATTTTTAGACAAGCTTCGTGGACTACTCCAGGCATCAACAGAGGAACTTCACATACATAGCAAGTCATCATCGAATATACTCGTAGATCAGCGCGCAAACGACCTCTGGAATGAGATGAACCGAGTTACGATCATGTGTGACTTGGCCAAAGTAATGATGAGGGGAGGAGCAACAGAATCAACGGAAGTACCCAGACTTCTCCATATCCTAGCCAAGGATATAAATATGACCTTAGCACGTGTCCTCTTCGATAGAATTTGCGTTGATTATGGTATCAGTTATACTGGCAGTTGCCTACCGACTTCCAAACCTCCTCCTCGTCTTTCCTTCGACGTAACCATGTGGTTTACTTGTGTCAAAGGACATCCCGTTTCGAATCATTATCTCTAGTAGGGCGCTTGCTAGGACTGCGTCTTGGCTGAGCAGGAGAGAGCCCGCTCCGAGGCTTCTGCAGCTGTAGGACGCCATAGAGATAATGTACCTGGTCAGCGAAAACAACGTCGTAGGGGACGAGGACGTGAAAGAAGAGGTCGAGGTAAAAGGGGTGGTCGCAAAGGAGGTCGCTAAAGAATCTATGTCCCGTTTCATGCCTGAATATGCGATCAGAATCTTCGTACATCAGATACTGCTAAACATTTTGCAGGAAGATGTATACAATCAATATAAAACACGGTTTATGTATTCCACTGACCTACGTTACATAAATGTTTACCCATATATGCTGTATTGAAAGATTGTAAATGATTCAAGCTTTTATATCGTTCATTGAGATGAATAACGAGTGAGGAATAAATTGATAACGAGTTCATAGTATACTGACTTGCCGAGGTCTTTTAAATCTGTTTATAATGTATTGGTTTCAATATTCTTCATTGAAATAAAATGTCCCTTTTTTCTTATTTTGGATAGCTTTTGAAAGATATGCGAGACTAAAATATGCACTACAACAAAGAAGGTATTTCATGTGTAAAGGGTTTAAATTGAAGATATTGGTTTTGACCAAATGAGCACTGGCTAGGCTCTGAAGGAGCACAAATTAAGCCTGAGCAGTGAAATGCTAATTTAAGAGACTGTATCAAATTATTCACGTCAACCATCATTATTGCATGTGCTTTGTGAGGTACAAATAATCGTTTCCTAACCTATGCAAATATTCTTTATATTTTCTGTTTTTATTTTGATGGATCATTTGCTCTATAACCCTTCACTTCGGCGCCTTCTTGATACTAATATATCCCTGAGTTTACCANAGTAATGAGGAAAACAACGTGATATAGTATTTGAAAGAATATGGGTTCATGCAGAGGATCTTAATGTGTCAGATCGTCTTTTGGTATTGAATTCTGATTTTCCATGGGGGGTAATTGTCATCGGAGGAATTGTCCTCGGAGGTAATTGTCATCGAGGGGGTGATTCGCCGGGGGTAATTGTCCTTTGGGGGTAGTTTTCCGGGGGGGTTATTGTCCGGGGGTGATTGCCCAGGGGGTAATTGTCCTAGAACCGGACACTACAGGTGTCTTTTTTTCACACACAAAAAAATAATTCAAAGGCCTAATAAGGGCAAAACTACTTATGAATTCACTTTATTCTTTATATTCCTATTAAATATCGTATTTTCCGTGAATCATACGGTTGACCAATTGGTGCTTCATAGAAAGGCCAAGTTAACGTTTTTCAGGGTGTTCGAAACTTTATATTCTAGGACCTCATGATCGAGCTTTTTATTTGTAGGCTGGAAAGAACCGAGATATATATTTAATCTTATTGAATCTATGGAAACAAAGTCTAAATAACTTCCCAGAAACAACACAAATTAAACTTGTACCTTTGTATGCATTTTTGAAATTCCAAAACAAAAACTCTTTTACTGATATTGAACAAAACTATCATTTTAAATCTTGTTATAAAAAGAAGAACCAAATCATGTTTAAGGTAAAAACAAAAAATGGGAAAACATATTTAACAGTAATATTTACACCCAAAAATACACAAGGTGCATGGCTTCCTGGGGATAGTTCAATATAAAAGCAGCTGTATGTATTATGTTTATGGAGCAATTCTGTATAACCAGTAGCAAAAATAATTTATAATAAAATTTCGTTCCCATTACATATTTTCCTGAAATATGCAGTGAAAAAAAAAGGATTAACTCAATTATTATGAAGATCGTTTTTGGACATCATAATATAACAAATAATTCATATGAGGAAAACAAATCACACGATTTTACCTTTTTTCCAAACAGGTGGCTATCTCCCGCAAGAAGCAGCTCCAACTGGTAAGCAAGTATTGCTTTGCTAAGGTAAAAACAACATGTCAGTTTCAATATCAAAGATGTTGGGTTATATCAATTTCATATTTTGGTAAATATAGTTCCATAGTTATAGCTCCACTAAAATTTGTCACAGATCAGTGATATTTTCATGATGAAACTTCTTTTGTTTCTCAGAAGAGGGCTGAGGATTGGACCGGCGTATCATTTGAATTTAATAGCTGAATATACAGTGCGTCCCAGAAAAAGAGATTTATAGACATTTTATCATAACTTAATCTTATGTATAATTTTTCTCTGTGTAAATTATTGACTCAGAATCAGCAGGAGGAGACGAAACAAAACCACTTACCAAAGAACAGGTAAATCAATGTGCTCAGGACTTCAGAACTTTCTACCGAACAGAGTTATGCAAGATCAAGACAGATCCAAGTGACTTCACTTCCATTTTAGAGTTCGAAAGGATTTACACGAAGTTAGTTCTGCTAAGAAACGAAATGGGAACTACTAGGAAGACACCCTTAAAGTACACCGAACTACTAACAACAAAAGTCAATGAAGAATTTCCAAAACGTCTCATGGTGGAAGGCGAAGGAGGAGCAGGTAAGACAACATTCTGCTCCAAGATCGCATGGGACTGGGCGAATGGAACTAAAGAGTTTGAAGAATTCGACTGGGTTCTGGTTATTCCTTTTCGAAACANAGAAATGCTAATTTAAGAGACTGTATCAAATTATTCACGTCAACCATCATTATTGCATGTGCTTTGTGAGGTACAAATAATCGTTTCCTAACCTATGCAAATATTCTTTATATTTTCTGTTTTTATTTTGATGGATCATTTGCTCTATAACCCTTCACTTCGGCGCCTTCTTGATACTAATATATCCCTGAGTTTACCAACAATGATATTCCTCAGCTGTCCATGCTATCAGACAATCGGTACTTTTTAAGTGTGGATTGTTTTCAACCCTACCGGCGCATAAAGATTTGTTTTACAGCGCCTTTTCCCTGTTAAATACTTGAGTAATATTATAGAAATACAGAAGAACACAGTCAAATATTTGTCTTTATAAGAATATAATTCGTCTCAATATGTTGTAAATAGATCACCACTGTCTTGATCTTCAATAAACAAGCACTTAGGTATACATTTATTTACATCAAGCAGTAGTAGATTATCACATTTGGAGAACAAACCTGAATTTAAACAGATATGTTGATCGGATCCAAACGATTCAAAGTTGCTTTAATGCCATACAGTACTAGAAGCACTAGCGCCATCTCAGGTAAGCTGTAGCAGTTTGGTCTCGTAACTCGCATTAGGTTTTCTCATCAAATTCTCTGTCTGCGAAGTGGAAATTAGTTATTTTCTTATACAGTGTTGGCACGTTGACCGTGATATGGTGATGTTAAGCCAGATGTATGTTAACAGTATGCTAAGCCAGAAAACTCATCAGTTCAGTATCATGTTAAGATGACACACATTTGAGCATGTTGTTGCATGTGTTTAATATGCAATGTTGATACGGTTGAACAGTATGTACTCGTATACGTGTAGTGAAAGGCGAATTAGAAGAATTAACATATTCAGTTTGTCACTTGCTTGGATTTAAATGAACCACCATCCTACTAAAAAAATGAAGCATTGTTAAAAATCACGATTTTCCTATCATACCCCAAGATGTAAATAGAAAAGTAAATGCATATGAAGGTTATTCCGTGTAGATCAGTGCTTCCTGCTGTCACGTTTCATGTTTAAAGTTTATTTGAATAGTACTCGTGCTTTTTTTTGGTAATCGATACGTTTAATTAGAAGCTATGATATTGTTAAGATTAAAAATATATACAAATATTTTTTTTACTGTATTTAATATTCAAACGAAATATGGTTAAAAATTGGGCATTGGCTGTCTTGTAATCATGTACACATTAAGTTTACAAATCAAATTAAATTGTTTTGGTTTCATTGAAATAACAACAGTGCAATCAACTGCATTATGATTAAAGTAAGGAAAAAAAAACATTTGCAGCCAAATGCAAACATTGTTTGCCAGTTTTTTTAAAAACAATATCAGCGATAAAGTGTTATGATATGGAAAAGTATATATATATATATATGTACATAAAAAACAATTCTGAAAGAAAAGTAATTCATAAACAAGTGGTTACATTTTACAAAGTGTTTCTATTGTTGTTTTTTCTGATTTTTTTTTAATCTTAAAAGTAAATATGTGATATCTTAAAAATGAACTGCAATTTGTAACTGATATTTATAAATGTATGTTCTAATTATCTTTTGAATGGCCCAAAATATATCATTGTGAAATTTCGCATTTATATATCTTTTCTTTTTATACATATTTGAATGATATAATGTATTAAAGAAACCCTGTGGAAGGTAAAAAATAAATGAAAAGGATATATATAGTCCTAGGTCATGCAGTTGGAGAAAATAATATATCGTATCTATTGAAATATGAGAAAGACTGTAGAATAGGTAGTAATTTAAGTAATGTTATTGGTGTATATAGGCACTATTATATACAATATCAATATTTTGTATAAACATCAAGATTGTCATTAAAGGTTTTGTGGAATTCTTCATTACATGTTGAATAAATTTCCATCATCTAATACCAATAACTTACTATTATCGTTGTTAAGGTTTGAAAAGGAGGAGCAGTGCATTAGATGAATGTCGAATGTACTTCCAAATTGAATAATATTGACAAGTGACGCTTACTAATTAAATTATGGAGAAATTATTCTTGTCAGAAATCGGGAAGAAAGGTTGACATTATATTATAATACTGACTTTATATCCGCACGATCGTTTATTATAATAGCATTATTAGTTGGTGTCCAATTTTATGATGGAGATTCAACTTATTTGTTAACTCACCAGTCGTTATAAAACAGAACAATGAAAACATAAATTGTTTTACTACTTTTCGTTTGAGCCAAACTTTCATGCCAGATGTGTGCAGTGTCATATATTCATTTTCGTACGCGGTTCTTGTGATTTCCAACAATATTCAGTCAATTTCTTTTCATTTTGATCGTTTCAAACGTCACAATATATCAAGTCATATGTGCTGCATAATCATTTCATATTTCGTTCACACGACTACCGAACTCAAGTTTGTGTTTTTGCTGTTGTTCAGAATCATATAATGAATCACAATATAAATAAACTGTTTATGCTTATAATCTCCGAACATTGTTCTACCTCTGTGGTATCTGTACTGTATCATCAATTCGGTGGTTTTCCTCATTTGCAGGGGCGTTGATCCATCTACATTAGGGGAGGGGGCATTGTACATACATGAACGAGGTAATAACATGTCTGTGTCTGTGTGTGTGTTTAGTGAGTGGCGAAGGGAGGGAATCTTAAAGGCTTCAGGTCATTCCAACATAAAAAATACCAAATATTATGTCAATTGTCCCCTCATATTTACTAAGCGAGGTAGTCTCTTTCTCATTTGCATGATAAATTACCAAATGTACATTGTGCTAATAAAAAGTTGGTAGCCCCGACACTATTTGTCCAGTCCAATATAAATCTTTCTGTGTGCAGTGCTTGTTACTTTACCAAGACTGGGACAAATCTANGATGCGGATATTGACGATAACGGTCAAGATGTGGGCCTACAAACTACTCTTTTTATGTTAACTATTCATTAGGCTAGAGTACTTTACATCTACCCACTATAATAAATTACTTGATTGCTTACATTAATGTTCTTCACCAAGAAACGTATGACAAGAAAACATGTTAAGGACAATAAGAAAAGAAGAATAAAAAACGAGGAAGAGTTGATAAAGGAGAAATGTACCATTAATCCCCAAAATAGGATAATAAAAATATCACGAAAAAAGTGAGAAGCATGGGACTAATGCGAACATATTCATTGGAATTGTGTCCTGATGTTTATGAATGGAATTAATCAATATTATCCATCGTCCGACCAGCGAGTGAGTGTACTTCTGTTCAGGATGTTGATGGGGGAAAGGGTGAGGGAGGGCGAGTTTGTGGATGGTGGGGGAGGAGGGTGGTGGTGGTGAATGGGTTACAGGAAAGTAAGTGAAAAGACTATATATCTATTTTAACATATAAATCATAATCATGGTTAATATGCGCATATTGCTACGTAAGCATTTTTCATTTAACAGTGGGGATTGATTAATGACGAATTCGATAATTTTTAAAAGGGGGAACAAAGAACTTGTATCTTGGTTTTTAACATTAATGGGGTGATTTTCATTAGATGGAAACAGTGATCTCAACATCAGCCTATTTCAACCAAAATATTGTGTCATTTCGTTAAGTCCCTTAAATTTAGGAGCACATTCATCTGTACCCAGACTATATACATCTAAGAAATCAATTTTTCCTTTAAAATTTGATTCTGGAATATCCCTCTTTCATTACAATTGAATTAGACATTAGCCATCACGTTATATTCTTATTCAAAAGGGAGCAACATGGCACAATAGTCATCAAATATTGAAATACATGAATATTAACAACAGTACGTATAACTCACTGACTCTGAATTGCAGGCTCCGAATCATCGCCCTTACTGTGAATCACGGCGCTACGGAACTCGCCGTTTGAACCGTTGCAAGTGTGGAATCAAAAGGGAGGACGCTCCTGATGTCATCAGAGTATTGGTGATCGGTAAGAAACATGATTATTTTTAATCAATTTCCCTACGGATTAAAGAGAAGGTTGAGTTTTGGGAAGAGGTAAAAAATAATTTGTTAGCGTTATAATTGTTATCATGCAAGGGTGGAAGAACTTCAGATTAAACATGTTCCCTGAAAAGCATGCTCTTCAAATTCCTTCATATTCTAAATATGACATCGAACATCGTAAAAATCGGGGGTAGGTTTTTTTTCGCCATGTGGTCGTGACTGTCGTGTAGTCCCATATACGTCATTCTGTGTGCAGTGCTTGTAACTTTGCCAAGATTTGGCCAAATTTCTTACCATTTTGATGATTCCAGAACCTTGCAATACACACGAATACTTATATTCTAGATGATCAACCTTTCTGATAGATTCCACACCATTTCTTTCACAATGCAATCGCATGACCAGAACTCAACTTGATCTTGAAGACCGATAAATGAACAAACAGAAGTTATGAGTTCTTATCTCGAATATTTAAAGGAATAGAAAAAAAGAACACCGCAGCGCCATATACGGGGAAATACTATAAAGGTAACCCCGGGTAAACGAGACATATTTTTAGTATCATTGTTATTAATGTTATTTTATGGCAATGATATATATATATATATATATATATATATATATATACTGTGCGTCCCAGAAAAAAACGAAACCGAAAATTATCGATGATTTATCATAACTTATTCACATTCATAATTAATGAATGACACATTTTTGGAAAGCTTAGATCCTCCTCTTTCATTTGATGCCAGAAAAAATTCGAATTTGAAGAGAGGAAACCAAAAAATCATTTGGCGGACGGTATTTGAATTTCAAAGAGAAAAATCACATTTCTAGAAAGTTGAGTCTCTGCCCTTTCATATGACACCTTAATCAGGAAATATGAGCAAGGAATTACTGTTTGTTTAAAGTTCTGTTAGTTTAAATAGTGCTTGAATTTCCATAATTTTATCATAATTTTATCAAACGAATTCGTTTTCACTGGCTGCTTGCCGTTGCAACTAGCAGAATTAGGGACTTTTAGATTTGCGTGGACGGTGACTGAAACATGTGACGTCCATTCAAATCAGTGCATTAAAAAGACGTCGATCTTAGCACAAACCCATTGTCTTCGTGCGATTCTAAAAAATCCCTAGTGACAAAACACTTAANGCTCACCATTACATACAAATATTTGGCTCGCATAATTTCAAATTTGGGCCTACCCCCCTAAGAAATCCTGGATCCGCGCCTGGACAAGCGTGGGGCTGGATCCGCCACTGGTAACATTTTATAGTGCATGAACAACAGAATATATCATAAGTGTCACCAAAATTTTGTTGTTGAAAGTTTCCATTAATCCATTGCTGCAGTTGATCTTTAACAAGTTGTTAAAAGAATGATCACAATTTGGAATACTTTTGTCTCCAATTCACAATAGTCTATATTGAGGATGGTACTGAGGTGATGTTGATATGTAATATCCAAGTATCTTGTTTACATGTGTTAAGATTGTTTAATATATTATGGATGCTTTGTAAGACACAGCCACTTGATACGTCATACAATCCACGTTTTAAAGATCTAGAATCGTCTTGAGTAGTATAGGCATTGACATTAAAGGTAAAGACCAGTAATGGTCATACGATTGCATTGTGAAAGAAACGTTGTGGAATCAATCAGAAAAGGTTGATCATCTAGCATCAAGCGTCTGCAAGGTTCTGGAATCATCAAAATTCAATTTTTGAACAACGCGCGCTATCAAAAATACTTATATGACATTTTCGTATCAAGGGTCTATTTGGCGAGAAGTCTAACAGTAATAGCGCCATCTATAGCCTTCTACATGTATCTGTATTTAATTAATCAAGTTTTCTTTAGTTATTGACAAAATATGCGTTATCTTGTGACTGTCGATAAATAAAGTTACTTTTCATTAGACATTGGTTCTTCTTGAACTACTCGATTGATATTTAATCTATTATTTGTATGGATTTTAGTGTCCAATTCAAATTTTCTGTCCAGACATGATTTATATACAGCGGCTGGTCCAGGGTTTTCAGAGAAAATATGACTCCTTTGTGCCTTGTATAATATTCGGTTTGGACAAATTCAAATTCATTATTCCAATTTATTCTTGCAGTTGATAATAATGTAGATCCACCACGACCTGAGGAATCATCATGCTGTATGGTTACAAGCCCTTACAAACTTTTTTTTAAGGGGATGTTCTCAGGATTGCCAACTTTTAGCAAGAGGTGAAAGTGAGACATTGCGAGGGAGGGAAACGATTGAGGAGGGGGGGGGGGAAGATGTGGGATGGGGTGTCCCTCTCCCTCGGTAGGGAGCTGTTGCAGTTTGAATTGCGCAATCTGGTGCATAGCTAGAGAGGAAATTCGGGCTAAACATTAACTGTATCCGGTTCAGCGTGTTTTGATTTGATCAACCAAAATTTAAAAAATCTTATAAATATGCACCCAAACACACACCCAAACAAAAACTATAATTATTGTAAGAAGTGTCATACGCATGTGAGGGAATGCACTCATAGCAGGGGCGCGCTTATTTCAATAGGGGAGGGGGGATTAATGGGCGCGCTAGCGCCATCGTCGCTCTTGCGCGAAGAAATTGTAAGTTCATTTTAAGAAGAACAAGAACGCAGGGGGGGGGGG
>BEXV01000554.1:108167-122517 GCA_003118195.1 Hemicentrotus pulcherrimus | reverse complement strand
AATACCGTGTAGGTGGCATGCGCAATGTTTATGAAATTCAATTCCTGTTAACTTTCCTTTTCTTTGAATGGAATTGTATATCTTATTTAATTCAGGTTTTTATTATTGTTATGTTCTTTTTGGTTAAAAATACAAACCATGTTTCCTCCTTTACTCCTTTACGTTTTTGGGGGGCAAAAATGCGTTTTGCCACCCCCACTTTTTTGATTTGGGGGGGGGGGGGCAACTGCCCCCCCTGCCACTTCCGGCGCCTATGCTTATAACCTTACACTCGCGTGGCAAATTGAATTCGAAGGCCGACTTGTCTCACATGTGTGATATAGGGAATGGCGAGCTTGTGACCTATTTTGATCAATTTACGGTGCATGGGTGAACTTTCAAATGGAATGGGACATTAGGGTTCCAATAAAGAGCTAGTGTCAACGTAGTTCGGGTCGGATGTGATTACCATGTAAACAAAAAGTGAAATTTTAACGATTTGTTTTGTACAAATCCAAAGGCTAACATGTTATGCTGCGGGAATCTGACGATCGGGGCGTTATTTAATGAGACTAATCATAGCTTTATGATTACATCTTAATTGTTATCATCATCATGATATCTCCTACCATACTTACGCTGATGGCATACAACTCCACGTGACATTTGATCCTAAGAAGCCTTTCAGCCTAAATGAAGCACAGAAGGCACTTTCTTCTGGTGTGGAAACTGAATGAAGGAAAGACTCAATTTATTGTAATTGGTTCTGTTCAAATCCTCCTTTCCCTTGAAAACGTTACGCTCAATATAGGTTCAACGACTATTGTACCTTCTAAATCAGCCAGGAACCTTGGTGCTTGCTTTGATTAAATCATTTATGTAAGTCTGTTAGGTTTCATTAAAATATCATATCATGAATTAGGAAGTACATAACTGAAGATACATATTAGACTACTGCAACTGCAGTTTAACATCTGTTCTCCAAGTATACTTGAAGTGGCTGCAAAGTTTGCAGAACTGGGCAGCTCGCATTATCTTCATGCTAGATCGACGCCTGACTCCAGTCTTCTACTTAAATCTCTCCACTGGCTTGCCATAACAGAAATAATTCTCTTGCAAATACTACACGTATTATTTGTTTTTAAAGCCTTACATGACCAGACGCTAACATAAATATATTACAGATGGCTTTACATCCCATACCCCATCTCGCCCTAATCTTCGCTCTTCTCAAGACCCATTTCTGCTTACCATTCCCAATGACTTTTAAGAGATGGAGTCCTATCTAGCTCATTCCCTTTGTACCAAATTCGATGCCACCAGGAGAAAATATGTCAGGCATGTGCTTGACTGGATCTTCCTTGCAGATACGTAGAAAAAAAAATCTGCCTAGCTACGAACTAACGGGATACTTCTAAAGGGAAATATTCTTTTGTAATAATAATTACCTTTCGCGACCACTCGTCTGATAATACGAGCAGTACAAAGTGCTTACCTTTACAGGAGGCAAGCGAAAGGAAATAGAGCAATATTTCTTGAATTATTAATCAACATTACTCGACTGGGCATGTGTGGGCACTAATCTGACATATTAAATCATAAAGAACTGTACATAAACAAATTCACTTGTTATTTTCGTGAGCTGGAAGTAACCGGAAACATGTCAAAATTGCAGGTTTTAGGACTGTCAAATGTTACTATTTTCCCCAAATTAAAGCTGCTTAGTATTAAGGATATTTCTTTGTAAAAAAAAAAATCACTACTCAAGCTTTCCGATGATGTTGGCGAACCTCGGACATCAAAGGTACCAACACACAAGTAGAGTCTATTGTGCAACCATAGCAAACGGCAGCTGCTTGGAATAATTTGTTGCCAGTTGGATCTCCAGCTGTTAAAACTCCTCGCCATTCCTAGGACCCGTAGGAAAGTTGGCGATCGAAAATTCAATGTAACTGCATCAAAAGAATGGAACAACATTCCCTCTTTGATTAAAGCAGTAAATTCCACAGAACAATTTAAGAAACTCTAAAAAAATATACCTCTTCCCTGAATCATAAAAGCCGTTTTCTCTCCTATACATTTCAAATATTGTGTATGTACCTTTTCTGATGAAATTTAGTTTAGTTTATGTTATTTATGATTATTTTGTGTAAACGCTGTGATATAATGTACTATGGGGAGCGTACCAAATACAAGTTATTATCATTATTAGCAATCTTACCGAAAATGATTAATAACTTTTACCTGCCAGTGGAAGAAGCGGTATGGTCTTAACCAATCTCATCCATTTGGGCCAAATATATTTTCTCTTTGTTCCTGCATCTTGAGGAGTTAACACATACTCACGATCTTCTCAACAAATATTTTTATTTCACCTTTCACCTATGCAGAAAGGATCGCTTTCGACTCGTCGTCATGGCGATCACTCACTGTTAAATATGAGACCATCTCTAATTATGTTCTGTAATACTTGTTATTAGATCTATAGTGAGGATAGCAGGCTATTCTGAGTAATGGAAGGGATTAATAAAATAATGTAAGCATTGTGATCTTTGTTGTAAATATTGTATTTTTTATTTAAAAAAAAAAATTAGTTCTTTTAATAAAGGGAGCCAAATGTATCCTTTAAATGAGACTCTCCTTTTATTATTGTGTTAGTGTACTATATCGTAGGTACCTCAGTAAGGTTTATGTGTTAAGTGCGATGCTAGATAAATATAAGTGTTGGATCAATGGGAATAAAACACTGTAAAATTAAACAAACTGCTTTAATGAAACATAGACTAACTTGTGAGGATTCTATAAAGATTTCATTGACATGTTGGAGTAGCTTTACTAAATTCTTCTGCCAATATATTTATCAATTTACTAAACCTTTCGCTGCTTTAATATATGCTTATTGTTTACACTGACCCACTTCACCCTAAGGGGTTCGATGCTACATCATTTTTCAACACATGCATATTGTGCAAGTTTTTTTTTCAGAACTGCCACAGTACTGAATTTTATTCTCATTGAAAGTTGTTTGTGCTATTAAAAATTGTTTTGAAACTTTTCGTTATTTATATAGCGAGATGGTCGGAAGGAAAGCATGCGGTTCCTGGTTTCCCCAGGCCCCCTGGCCGGAACGCAATCGTCTATGAAAATATATAGTCATATTTTGTTAGTTCCATTGCATGATCATACTTGACACGTATAGTGCCAGACGAATAAATAGACAAATTGTTAAATGAATGAATTAATAAAGGGATAAGTGATAATTATAGTAATATTAATGATAACTATATAATGATGATGATGACATTAACATTGATTTAAATAATGATTATACAATTAATAATTCAAGTGATAATATGTTGTGCCATAACCTAGAAGATACGTTATCGGACTGTAGATCAAATGGTTCACGGTTCTAGTCACGCCAAGGTACTAATGTCCTTTGGCAAGACATTAAACTACACTTGCCACTCTCCACCCAAGGGTAGAATGGGAACCTGGTAGGATGCGAACGTTAAAGATAAAGTTGAGTTTTGGTCATGTGATTGCATTGTGAAAGAAACGGTGTGGAATCTATCAGAAAAAGTTGATCATCTGGTGTATAAGTATTCATGTGTATTGTAAGGTTCTGGAATCATCAAAATGATAAGAAATTTTGCAAAATCTTGGCAAAGTTACAAGCACTGTACACAGAATGATGTGTATGGGACTACACGAGCACATGGCGAAAAAAACCTCACCCCCCGAGTTTTACGATGTTTCGTGTTTATTTAAAATATGAAGCCATCTGAAGAGCCATGCTTTTCAGAGAACATGTTTAATCTGATGTTCTTCCACTCTTGCATAATAACAATGATAACGCTCAAAAATGATTTTTCACCTCTTCCCAGAACTCAATCTTCTCTTTAATGTGGTTGGAGGTTTGATGAGCAAGTGTGCGCTTTAGTAATTAACTCCAAAATGTCTCATTTTGTTTGAAGAGCAATTAATTATCTCGAAATATTAAAAAGACAAATTGAATAAATTGTTAATGGACCACATGCATGCATCGATTTAACAAACAATATTTGTGCTGATGAACTCGCTTTATCGTCCCTAAAATTACAATAACTAGTGAACTATTGGCTGTTCCTCTGCAGTTGTTATTAAACTTTAATGCAGTCATTCTTATCTCATACAAAACCTAAATTTAAAAAATGAATCTTACTTTCGGATCTATTCATTTCATCCTCTTCATTTGAACTATAATCCCATTCAATCCTTCCATTTTCAGACACTTTACAGATGCTTTCGTATGTCGCAATGTGATATTGTATGACATGGACCATGGCGGAGAAGGCTTTGAACGATAAAACCAACCTCCAATCTACAGGTCGATACCAGGGTGATGACACCGACCGTACACCAGGTCACACGAACAAATTCCATACCAGCAGTGTGCCCAAGGGTCATGAGGATAAAAGCGTGCGACCTAAGGAGGAGGTGGACAGCAAGAAGATTACGAAGAGCAGTTTACCCGGAAAGACCCATCACATCGGTCCGAAAGACAAAACTGGCTACTTTGGAAAAAGGCAAGACGGAAGACATCAACATGGGCAGGGAGGCCAAAGGCAGCAAAGTGGAAGCAGGGTAGGAGGAAGGCCACACTCTTCAAAAACACCATCCAAAACTGTGTCAAGAGGGAGGGCGGTAGAGGTTGAAGGTTGCGGAACCAGCGTCGGTACCAATCATCAGCCTTCTCAACGTGGCAGTCGCTTGTAAGTTTTCCTCATTCACACCACCGTCGGTGACCTCTGTGAACACGGATGGGTCGATTTTAAGTAAAAAAAAAAAAACTCTGCTAAAAATATTTCTCTATTTTACCTATTCTCTACCTTACAAATGCAATTTCGTTTTACCATATTTATGATGCATTTTGTTGTTGTAGGGGGGGGGGGCAGGGGGGGCGTTCATTGTCTTTTTGGAAAAAGTGTTAAACATCTTAAATGTCTCTTTATAAAAAAAAGACTAATTTTATAGAAAAATTGTCTTTGCAACTGTTGTTTGAACCAATGGAACCTTTTAAGCAGTGATGTCAGATCTAGCTTTACAGAAAACATCTCTATAGAGACGAAATCAATGACTGGATAGACGGGGCTTTACTAGAGGCCCGCTCACACAGCCTTTCGCGTCTGTATCGCGGGTAAAATTTCGCGATTTTTTTTTTTGCCCGCGGTTGCCCGTGGTGGAAAATGTGCAAAATTGGCTTACCTGCGGTTTACCCGTGGTATGCCCGCGGAACAGACGCCGGCGACTGTTCCGCGTCCTTATTGCGGGTGAAGCGCGGCGGTACCGCGGCCTACCACGGGTATAATAAAGCAGTCGAACCGGGCTGTAGAAATCATAACCGCTCAAGACACAGTCCCGTGAAGATCAAGCTATGCCACCGAAGAAGAAGCCCAAGTCGAGTTCCCCGGCCAAGAAGAAGAAGCAGCGTGCGAGCAAGAAGCCGAGGGCGAAGGCAGCAGATGAAGGCAGCCCAGTGCCAGTGGAGGCCGCCAAGAAGCCCAAGGCAGGAGTCACAGTGAACAACTGACGAATGCTTGGCAAATCGCGCTTTTTATAAACCTAAAATCAGACATTGTACGGACGCGATTAGGCCGTGGACAATCGTATTTGGGACGTGTACAAGACGCAATTGAACGTGATTAGGCTGGTATTGGGGCGCGCTGTTTACGCGGAGAAAGGCGTTTGTCCGTGCTTACACGCGGTACACACGCTAATGCACGTGATAACAACGCGGTACAGACGCAGAACAAACGTGCTATGACCGTGATCCACCCGCGATTACCCGCTAAAATTTCGCGTCCTACCGCGCGTAACCACGTCTTAACCGCGGCCGTAGCACGTCCTAGCACGTTTGTTCCGCGTCTGTACCGCGTCTTTACCGCGTGTGTACCACGTGTACCGCCCGCGATTACCCGCGGTCTAAATTTTTGGGCAGCCCAAAACTTTTTCGTGATTCGGCCGCGATACGCCCGTGGAGGGCTGTGTGACCGGGCCCCAATATGCAGCTTATAAAGTTAAAATGTCATGATCACGTTTTCTTGAACTAAATAAATCATCATAACGATATAGTAGTAATAATATCATGAAGTCATATTTTTGCTCAAGAAAGAAGATGAATTCAAAAATATCGTCCTGACAAATGTTAATGTCTGAACATTAATATAATTTTTTTTCCTGGATCTTTATTTTGTTCTTCTTTTTTTAATTTATGTATTGTACTATTTTACTATTTATTGTCTATGTCTACAAGTATTTGTGTTTAACTTTTACACGTAGACAAAGCTTTTGTGATTGGTTTCCAGCAAAATACGGCATAGGTTCTCCACTTACATTATTTATTTCTTTTTCTATTATTTCCCCAAATTTTAAACCCATCTATTAGAGTATCTCCCCCAGGATCAAAGGACAAGCGCGTGTTTCAACCTATCAGCTTTAAGTTCTTAAACCAGCTCCTTCGGATGGAGCCTTCAGAGGCAGCAATTCAACTTGGTTCATTAAAGGGAAGTTTTACGGCAGGACTTGAAGAGGAGAACATGGATGCCAAGAAACAGCGCTTATTTTGGGATGTTCTCGCCCATATTTCCGACAATGTTGGTGTAGCCAGTACCGTCATTATGCTACTTACGGTGGCCGTTGGCTCTAGACTCCTTAACACACACCTACTACTTCGTCTGATCCATCTGAGGGAGAGGGCACACCAGGAAGGTACACGTGAGTGTCTAGGTTTTATCGCTGTACTCGTCACAGTATTTGAATCGATGATCTCCTGCATACCCAGCCGGGCTGCAGAAATCAAGGTACCCTTGGTTCTCATGACAGACGTCGTGAACTCAATGGATGAAGAATTGACACAGGACGTCAAGCCCTCTCTCGTTGCCCTGGTGCAATATATTGAGTCTCTTGAAGCAGAGAAAGAGTTCACGCGCCAGAAGCATCGGAATGCTTCATCTAAACCACCGCCAGATGACTTCCGACAGCAAAGTGTTCTTCCAACTTATCAAGAGCTCACACCTTCTTATCGACCATACTTGAGGCCTCATATAGTTAATGGAGCTTATCCTAACGCGGATCATTACTTTGACGTACACTTCAGGCTCATGAAAGAGGATTTCATCCAACCTCTCAGAAGTGGTTTGGGGGAATACCTTCACAACAAGCAAGTTTGTCCAGATGATAGGGTTAAGGTCAATGATATTCGGGTCTATGAGAACGTGGAACTGGTTCGACCCCAAACGGACAATTCGGGTGTTTCCTATTTGATGTCATTCAAGAGGCTACCTCATGTCAGATGGGAAATGTCGAAGCGTTTGATATATGGCTCACTTGTCCTATTGTCGGAAGATGAATTCAAGACCTACATTCCAGCCACTGTAGCCAACAGCGAAGCAAAGCAACTGGCACGTGGGTTGGTTGACCTACGCCCTATAGATACAGGAATGTCATCAATTGTCAACAGAACATTTGTCATGGTGGAATCAACAGTCTTCTTCGAGGCATATCGACATGTCTTGGTCGGCCTACAACGGGTAAGCCCTGCAACCTTTCCAATGGCAGAGCATATTCTTGACCTTAAGCCCGACATAAAGCCCCCTACATACCTAATGCAAATGAGCCATCCGAAACTTGACGTGTCAAACATAATGGTTGACCGCAACCTGAGGAACAACGCTCGTGACATCTCTATGACTAAGCTTCAGAAGGCTGCATCTCGAGTTCAGTCCCAGCACCAATGTAATCCGAAACATGTTGGTCCAAAGCAACACGAAATTGACACCCCCTTTCCCATATCAGTTCTAAATGGTGATGCCTGGCCTGCAGCTGAAGAAACAAATTTGAATCCATCTCAGCTAGAAGCAGTAAAAGTAGCACTCACACAGGAACTGTCCCTGATTCAAGGACCTCCTGGGACCGGAAAAACGTATATCGGATTGAAAATTGTGGAAACACTCCTCAAGAACATGCATTGCTGGTCAGATGAAGAAACAGGTCCTATCCTATTGGTATGCTACACAAACCATGCTTTGGATCAATTTCTACTCGGTATCATGAAATTTCAGGATACAGGCATCATTAGAGTTGGAAGCCGAAGCAAATGCATAGAACTAGAACAGCACAATCTTAAGCAAGTCATTCGAAAGCAACGTTCCAAGAAGGATATAAGCAATAAGTACATCAAACGCCGTGCTGGGAATGTCAAACAAGAAACTATCTTTGCAAAGGAGGCTCTTGAGGGCTTACAAACCAGAATCCAGTTGAGTTCTCATGGTATTGTAAGAGAGACAGAGTACAAGCGCTTTCGTGTCATGTCTGACGAACACTTCAACAGTATGATGAGGATTAGGAAACTGGGGCCTGCAGATTCATGGATGATAGAATGGCTTGTTCCTGATGATGAGTGTGTGAAGGACTTTGGTCAAAATCACAATGAAGCGATCATATGTGACAACAAAGACGAGGACAGTAAAGGAAACGACACTCAGGAAGTTGAAACAACGGTCGAAAGTATCGAAGTGGAGAATGAACGAAAATTGATCGAGGCACAGCGAGTGATCGATGATGATCTAGAAGATGATGACATTCCTGAAGTGGAGGTTGTTAAGAACCATTTTCCGCTAGCAGTTTATTTCGACGATCTCATGTCATCGGCTTACATGAACAGGAGACAGAAGAGCTTTCTTAGGGAAAAGATTTCCATGGAAATGAAAATGCACGTGAATCAAGTTTCAAACGTTAGGGACGTTTGGCGGCTTGATATTCACCAACGTTGGGGATTGTACCATTACTGGTTAAGCGAGTATAAGGCGCTACTCGAAGCAGAGATCCCAGTACTCCAGAATGAGTACACTCAATTATGTGCCGAGCTGCGAGAAACGAATGACCACGAGAAATGCTTGGTACTGCAACAAGCTACAATAGTTGGTATGACCACTACAAGGGCCGCTAGTGAGCGCGAAGTACTACAAAGAGTTAAACCAAAGATCATCATTGTTGAGGAAGCCGCAGAAGTGCTAGAGTCGCACATTATCACATCGCTACATTCTTCCTGTCAGCAGCTGATCCTGATTGGTGATCATCAGCAACTCCGCCCAAAGCCACATGTTTACCAACTAGCAACCAGATTTCACCTTGATGTGTCCATGTTTGAACGACTGGTAAAGAATGGATTCCCCTTCAAGAAACTTAAGCAGCAGCATCGTATGAGGCCTGAAATATCATCTTTGATGAGAGAACACTTTTACCCGGAGCTGGAAGACAACGAATCAGTGTATTCGTACAAAGACGTAAAAGGAATGGAGAAAAACGTCTTCTTCCTCGATCACACAAACGGAGAGGCACATGTAGGCGAGACAATGAGTCATTACAACCTCCATGAAGTTGACTTCACGGTGGCAATGTGTAAGTACCTTCTGAACCAGGGTTACGAGCCCAAGCAGATTACCATACTCACTGCTTACACTGGACAACTACTGAAGTTCAAAGAGAAAATGGACAGAGCTACATTTGAAGGAGTCACGGTGGCTTCGGTCGACAACTACCAGGGGGAAGAGAATGACATCGTTCTTCTTTCCTTTGTACGAAGTAGCCAGAATGGCAAGATAGGTTTCCTGAACATCGCAAACAGAGTGTGCGTGTCGCTGTCCAGAGCAAAGCAAGGGTTGTATTGCATTGGAAATTTCACCCTCTACTCTGAAAAATGCTCTCTGTGGAAAGGAATCTATGGCGACTTGAAAGCAAATTGTCGTGTAGGAAACACATTGATGTTGCAATGTTACAACCATCCACACAACAAGACAGAAGTGGCAAGAGCAGCTGACTTCCGGAAAGTGCCTGATGGAGGATGTGGAATTCCGTGTGACACATTACTCGATTGCGGGCATGTATGTAACAAATTGTGCCACCCGGCGGATCAGCTGCATCAAAATTACACATGCACTTACCCCTGCACCAAGAAATGTGAAAGAGATCATGCATGTTCTGATATCTGTGGAAACAAATGTCCACCATGTCGCATAACGATGAAAAAGAAACTGCCTTGTGGACACGTTTGTATGATGAAGTGTTCTAGGGAACCAACATCAGTCAAATGCAATGTGATGGTTTAAAAGAAACTGCCTTGTGGACACGTTTGTATGATGAAGTGTTCTAGGGAACCAACATCAGTCAAATGCAATGTGATGTTTTAAAAGAAACTGCTTTGTGGACACGTTTGTATGATGAAGTGTTCTAGGGAACCAACATCAGTCAAATGCAATGTGATGGTTGAAAAGAAACTGCTTTGTGGACACGTTTGTATGATGAAGTGTCCTAAAGACCCAACATCAGTCAAATGCAATGTGATGGTTGAAAAAATAAAGCTTCCTTGTAAACACCTACACAACTTACCGTGTCATCTGGATGTCGAAAGGTTTGACTGTCCAAATATAGTTCAAAGGGACCTTCAGTGTGGTCACATCAAATTTGAGAAGTGCAGTGAGCATGGGATGTGCTCAGTCATTGTAAGCAAAGACTTACCATGTGGGCACATTAAGATGATGCAGTGCTCCCAGACGGAACAGCCTGACATTGTCTGTTCCGAAATAGTTCTGAAGATTCTACCATGTTCTCATACAGTAAGCCTTCAATGCAACGTTGAGCCAGAAAAATTTCGCTGCCTTAAATTTGTGAAAAAGACACGTCAGTCATGTGGTCACGCCGTGATAGAGCAATGCTCAGCAGAAAGTGATTGTTCCGACATTGTCTGCAAGAGTCTACCGTGTGGTCATCAGAAGGATGTGGAATGCTGTAAAGATGTGCATAAAGTAGTCTGCAAAGAACAATGTAAGAAGGACCTTGCTTGCGGCCACAGATGCTCCAGGATATGTGGAGACACCTGCAGTACAGAGTGTAATGTGCTCCTAACCCGAAGCGACTGGCCATGTGGCCACAAAGTTAAAGCGAGGTGTAGCGATAAACCGGATTCTTGCAAGGTCAGATGTCAGACGAAACTTGAATGTGGACACATATGCAAGGGGATATGTGGACAATGTATGGGAGGGCGATACCACGTGCCATGCCGAGAAACATGCAATCGTACTCTGGTATGTGGACATAAGTGCACCCTCAGTTGTGTCAGTCCCTGTCTTCCTTGTTCTAAGAGCTGTGAAAACTTCTGCGACCACATAGAATGCAATCACCCGTGCGGAGAAGCTTGCCCTCCTTGTACGAAACAATGCAACTGGAGGTGTCCACATCACAAGTGCAGAACGCTTTGCTGCGAAACATGCTCCAGACCCCCTTGTGATGAACCGTGTTCGAAGAACCTGACAAAGTGCGGCCATCCCTGTATCGGTCTATGTGGAGAGATCTGCCCAGAACTGTGCCGTGTCTGCGACAAAGTGAAGCTGAAAGAAACCTCTTTTGGATCACGGGATACAGAGGAATCGAGGTAATTGAACATATTTTATTTCTCTTTGTACTATTACTTTAAAAAGTTAACTACATCCCTTACTTCTTTATAACTTACTCTTTCTTCCCGGGCTATATTTTTAAAATCATTTCGAAAACTTATTCAAGAATCGACTTGAAGAGGTCCGCTATGACGAAAAGACAGTAGTTATTACAATAGACTAAAACACTGTCTTCTGACATTTATGATGACATTACACGATTATATTCACTTTGAAATCATGGGAAAGCTTTTGTCATTTTGTTGTCATTTAGATACATACAAATTGAGGAATGCGGGCACGTCTTTGAGGTAACTGGTCTTGATAGGCACATGGGACTCTACCAGCCGGAAACCAACAACACACTGATTACGGTAATACAAATAAAAAAACTTACATAACTGCAACATTATATATACTGTGTTTTGTAATGACACGCATCTAGCCATATAGCAATAAAAATAGTAAATTTCCTTGAAAGGCAATTGTTGTAAATTTTATTCAAAGTAGTTTGCAATAACGATAATGATTATGACGATATCAAGAATATTAATTATGGTGATGATGATAATGATAATAATAACACCTATTATTATCATTGTACAATTCACGTATGGTAGTGTATTTTTATTATGATTTAAAGTCTTCCAAAGGACTTTGAATATATGTGTGTATAATTATCTCAATACCAGAATATTGTGATATATTGCAATGTTTTTACCTAGACCAATCAATCTTTCTTATTTTTCTCATAGTTGAAGAAATGCCCGAAATGTAACACGCCATTACGACACAGTAGACGCTATGGAAACCGAATGAAGTTGGCAAAAAGACATGTGTTGCATGTCAAGAGGAAACTGGAAGCGAAGAAAATGCAAGTAGTGGCAAGAAAGTGTGATATAAAACAGAGGATGAAGAGCACTCTTACCCGAAGGAATCTAGGACCCCTAGGGATAGGGGAACAGGCAATAGGAAGATGGCTACGTATACACGAGGAGATTAGAATGGAACATGAACCAGCTATCATGTCTCGACTGCAACTAATACGTACGTTGTTGGAACTGCAAACAACATTAAGCGATGGAACCAAGGATACGCAATTGCCCGGTGAGTCACGTCGGGATAAGTCAAGTCGCAATGCCAAACATTCTGTATGGAAAGAACACATTGATGAAACGCAAGAACAGATAGCAGAGCTGGGGAATGCACTTCTAAGGGATGCTACCAGCTTTTCGTACCAAGAGGCTCATGACCTCCACAGAGAAATGTGCAGGACCATGTACATGGTACTCCTACTGATCCGGGTTGTAAAGATTAAGGGTGGCCGAGGTATCCAGCTTTTTGAAGATTCTATGAAGGCACTCGGGAAAAAGGTCTCCCTTCGCAATGAATGCTTAGAAAAGATACGACCGGTAATCAATGAATATTACCAAGCTACAAGGAGTCAAGCTATCATCCCGGAATTTCACCCACGGCGTGAGATGACCTTTGCCCGTGACAGATGGTGTCGCTGCCCAAATGGTCACACGTTCATGATTCAAGAGGATGAATATAGTCTTCTTAAGATCGACTGTGAGATATGCTTGCGTTTCAGAGCAAGAGAAAGTCCTTTAAGAGCGTTTCAAGAAAGCCCATCAATTCATACAGGTGCCTCCCCTGCTACTGAGGACCAGGGAGCGAAGGGCTTGGGAGAGGGTGAAATTCGTCGTCTGGCGATTGCCGTTCCAAGCTGTGGGATACGACGGGGACCGGGGCGAATGCTGTACGACAACAAGCGAAGTGTTAAGAATAATCCGCCGATTCCAATTGACCCCGGGTCTTTGAACAGAAGTTCAGGAAAAGTGGAGAGTTCAACGCAAGGTTGTGCAAGCACTGGGAAAAGCAAGGGCAGAAGAAATGAAAGACAATCTACTCTTCCGACTGCGAAACCCCAAGCCAGCGCAGTTTCCAAGGAGGGGTCGAAACAAAAACCTAGCAAACGCCGTAATAAAAGTGCTAGTACTGGTAAAACACATGCTCAGGGTATTGCAGATAACAGATCTGCTGGTGTACCAAGTACCGCATTCAACAGAAGAGCCGGGCATCATCCTAATGGTGCATGTGCCAAGGACCAACCATCGGGTAGCAAGATCAACAAAGCTACACTGTCTAAGCCAGGTGGGGCACCGCAGACTGGTCCAACTGCTTTTCAGGACACATCCAAAACTCGCGGAGCAAGTCGAGGAACGCCAAGGAAATCAGATAGCACTCCGACGAGCAAGGGGAAGCCACAAGAAAAGATGGCGCCTAGTCAAGGGAAGGCCAAGACTCCCAACAGGTCAACAGGTGATGGCGCCACAGCTGACCAGTGCCAGCATGGAACCTCTCACAGGCGAAACCGTGGACGAGGACGTGGGGGAGGCGTTGGGAACAGCCAGGTTGGTGATCAAGAGAGTAGGCCTGGAATGTCTGGTGATGCTCAAGAACGTAGTGGTACATGGGAACAGGACAGTTCGAATTTCCGTCGAAGAAACCGCAGGAAAAAGTATAATGAAAATGAATAAGTGCATACAGTCAAATCTGCTTTATTGACCACCTGCCTACAAAGACCACATTGTTCGTTTCCTTTGGAAATGGTTTCTCATTGTACTAAGGGAACCTGTCTACAAAGACCATTTTTCCTGCCTCGCCTGGGCGGTCGCTATAGACAGGCCTGACTGTATTTTAAGAAAGTTTCAATTCAATATATTTCTAAATTTATTTTTCTTCCTTAGCTCCCCAAATAACCCCCCCCCCCACACACACACACACTACATATAAGAATTATGTAGATTAACAAAGATCAGTTCAGAATTACTTTTTGATATTTTTGATATGGCTTGGAAAATTTAATTTGAATACCATTGACATGGACTGAATAG
>BEXV01000554.1:78398-108156 GCA_003118195.1 Hemicentrotus pulcherrimus | reverse complement strand
GAAAAAAAGGGCCCCCCCCCCCCCCTGAACAAAAAAAAAAATATATATATATATTTATATATAAAGGAGGAGTTGATATTGTACTTAGATATCGTGGGTTTTCGCCGGTTTCGGCTGCCTACACACAAACCTGGATCCATATTTGTCAAAATATTGTTTATATAATAGTGCGTATCATTTGAAGGCTGTATAACTAGAGGCCTACTATTATGTTACTGAATTATTTGGTTTAAGGATATTTGTTATTAAAATTTAGCACGATAGCACGATAACATTTCTTCCATTTTTGTTCTTAAGTTGTCGAATATATTGTGGTTAAACGCATGTAAGACCCAAAATATTCGGCTTTTTTGTTTTTGTTGAAATTTCAATGTTCCTTTTCTTGTATATCCTATATTTTGTCTTGTGCAACCAGAGACACGTTTGTATTTCGAAATAACACTGTGCGATGCCTTTGGTCTAATATTTAATTTGTTGGCTCATCTCGTTATCAAGTATATTAGTATTCAGAAATATGATGCCATAATGCATCAACGAGACCAGGAAACTTAACTATTAGAAAAATATTGATTTGTACAAATGTCGAATTAATTATGATATCCAGTTTTGTAGTCTTAGAAATGTAATATTCATTATCGCGGAAATATTTTTCAGAATCATACACTGCACCCTTCCGATACAAGTGCATGATCGTAAAACCGTAGCGGAGTAGATATCGAAGAGGAAATATTTAAGTGAATATTTGGTTAATGACTTCATATTGAATAGAGTCGTCTCTATTTACTTCTGCTACTTACAAAACAAATTATATTTAAGCAATATAACATATTATGTAACAAGTTTTGTCAAATGATAATGAATTACGATATTAAATCAAAATTTAACTGATAACACAACACTAAATAATATTTATTAACAAAGTTGCAGAAGAGGAAGGGCTATTACACTAAGCGATTGCTTGATAGCGTGATAGCACTAGATAGCCTATATAACTTTGAATTGAAAAAGTGCTGATATTTATCAAGCGTGTATTATTGAAGAAAATACACAAACTTGAGTAACTAAAGTCAATTAGGTATTTTTTTTTAAAAATATACGTTTATACATCTTCAAACTTATTTGACTTAACACAATGATTGCAAGATGAAATGTGATTAATCTTAAATTTGGACAAAGAGGTTGTAAAAAACATTCTTGAATTCTATGTTGTTGATGTATACAAGTACCGTTTATCTTGATTAAAATAAAAAGCTGTATCAACGACAGATGTTTAATATGTAACCAGTGGCGGGGGTGGGGGGGGGGCACAAGTCCGGGTAAAATGACGAAAAAGAAAAGAAGGTCAGTACGTTTCTCGGTCTGTCGAGTGTTTATTCTCTGACAAGTGTGGGGCCTGGACCCGCCACTGGTAATACTCACTTCATTAATAGTGCATATGATCAACAGAATGTAACATAAGTGTATATATTAGTTTCTATGAACCCATTGCCTCTGCTGATGTTTAAAAAGTTGTTTGAATTCTTTTGTGTTAAATTTTCTATATCGAGGATGGTACTGAGGCGATGTTGATATGTAATAGCAAAGTTGTGCGTTTACATGTGTTAAGATTGTTTCAGATATTATGGATTCTTTGTACTTAGACACATAATATACGTCATACAAATAAAGGTTTCAAAGATCTAATGGATATCATTATGATGAAATTTTACATGTGTTATATGTTCCCGGAGAAAAAAAGTCACGATACTTTATTTCGACTTTTTTTTCAAAGTGAAGACCAAACGATAATTTTATGTAATAAGCATTAGCTTTGAAAACATTATAGTTGATTTCATCATGTTAACTTTAGAGTGCAAGTCTTCAGTGACGGGTTAAAATTTTAGTATAGAATGATTTTTTTTCCCGTCATGTTATTTTCATGTCGCCACGTTCCAGTGTTGTATTTTGACTGATTACTGAATGATTTGATATGATTGTTGATTTTGCCATAGATATCAAGAAAGGTAATAGTAAATGAATGATTTGCTATGAAAGACTGATCAAATTTAGACCTATCCATTGATATCGATAAAGAGCATCACTTTATCTTCATGGCTTTTTCTTTTAGGTATGTTGATTTGTAAGCAGAAACATATTTTTACCATCATAATATTGACTTCGAATGCCAAATCTCAACTCTGTGCATTCGTGCAACCAATGCTCAATACAACGATGTCATAACACATATTGATACATAACAAGCCTCCCTCCTAAAATGGAAGTAGGATAACAAATTCAGAGACCGGTTTTCAAATAACTTTTCTCTGTCTTAAACAATGCGATTGTTATACAATGACTCACTTTGTCAAATATGTTAGTGTTTCAAATTTATAGATGCATATCTTAAATAGATTATACCTATATTTCAACTTTTAACGGATTCTGTTTTGATATGTATATATATATATATATATGATCCCTAATGAACACTGGCTGTCAACTGAACCATTGTTTAATTTACAAGTTTAGAATGACACATGTTTTTGGAAATGTAATTATACTTTGCAAACAATTTTAAAATACATTGAGATGCAATATATATAACTGACACAAATTCAGTATGTAAACAAATATGACAATTAAATAACTAACAATAATAATGATGATTTTCATTTTGAGCTGACGATATGAGACATCTTGTCATTTTGAACCAATTAATCAAATGTAAACTTTCCTTCCATAGATTCAAACCAATTTACTTGGGTATAAACTTGATCACAAATCTTGTTTTTTCATCATTACTAACACAAATGATGCTTTTGTCGATTTAATACTATCATATCTGTGCAGTAATCACCTATAAGTACATTTTTGTGTGTACACATGTTATGAGGATTGATAGTGATTATAAATTCAATAAACTGCACAATCCTGCAACCAAGCAAAAACCTACAAATGTCCGTGTCTTTATTTTTTGACATATATCTGTATTCAATAAAATCATGACATTTTGAGGGTGTCTTTTTTGTCTGTTCGACACTTTCCTTCCCGACATGGAATGATCAGTTTTTGAAAATCCCGGGGCAACATCACTTCCAGCGCTATTGAGTGGCTCTGTTTGGACAGGATGGTAAACTGTTTCAGTATCAAATTTAGAGTGTTTATCATCAAGGCAATAGGACTCTTTCGTACAATATTCACTTACTGTATACGTTCCTTGTTGGCTTGAATTATGTGCTCGTTCTGGCTGAACCTCTGTGGACAAAGCGGTTGATAATCACTTTTTCTCGCGTGGGGGGTGTATATGCTTTTCTTGCTAGAGTATACTAGTAGTGTCAAATATGGTCCTCCAACTCTACGGTGTACATGGAAGAAGAGATTGTGGAGATCACCTTCCCTCTAAGCTGGTGGTCCAGCCGCAAAATTATTCACAAGGACGTTATCATGTTCTTTAAACTCTCTCTGCTTGGATCTTCCGTCGGATACTGTCTTCGTAGAAAATTGCTGTTTCATGACAGATCTGCACATGTTTGGGCGAACCAGGTCTAACCTAATTCGAATCACATTCCTGATGAGTAGCTCACTTCGTGAGTTCGTTGTCGTTCTTAGAGGGGTTATCCGACAGGTCAACAGAAACCTCTGATGCGCATATTCAAGGACGAACCAGCGTTTTTTAAAAAATATTATATACCGTTCTTCACCGTCTGCATGGCTCTTTCAACTAGACCATTGATTGAATGGTGTTTGGGCCTGTTTGAACATGTTCTACATTATTGACGTGTAAGATATCTACAAATTCTTTCGAAACAAACTGAGTGCCATTATCGCATACGACCGTCTCAGGAATGCCGTACATTGCGAAGAAACTTCGCGGGATGGTCACAGTGGCACCTGCAGTTGCGTTTGCTACCCGAACAGCTTCCAACCATTTGATGTAGGTGTCAGCAAGTACCAGGGCATTCTGATTGCCAATGTAGGCATAGTCGTTGTGAATCCTACTCCGTGGACTTTCTTGGAATTCCCATGGCTGAATTAGGGTAGGTGGTGGGCTACGTTGGTGCTACTGAAAAGTTGAGCAGGTTTTCACCTTCTCCTCTAAACTCTTGTCAATTCCTAACCACCCCACATGTGATCTTGCTAGAGTCTTCGTCCTGACAATACAAGGGTGCGTACTATGAAGCTCATCAACGATCCTTTGTCGCATTTCACCACTGTCTGAGATGACTACTCGAGGTCCTCAAAGTATTTTGTGATTTTCAATTGACAGTTCTTCTAGACATAGTGCTGCACTCTGGTGACAAATTATTGAGGCTTAAGGGCCATCCCGCGAGGATGTACGCCTTCCCGCCTTTAGAGTACAGAGCTATGCCTCAGGCTGCTCATCAAGTTCTGCGAGACTCTGGTGCACCGTGCAACCGCATGGATGTATCATCCTTTATAGGTAGGCACGATAGAGCATCTGCGCTCTGATTTTTGTGTTGCCTTTTTTGTAGACAAAGTTCTCATTGTACGCAGAAAGAGTCATGTGCCATCGTGCTACTCGTGATGAGGCCATTTGGTTTACCAAATAGTCCTACCGGTAGCTTATGGTCCGTGACTACGGTGAATGACCTTCCGTAGAGGTACTTGTGGAATTTTTTGAGGCCAAATATGATTGACTGTTTTTCTTTCGTATTAGGCATAGTTGCGTTCAGCTTTTGACAAAGTTCTGGACGCAAAGGCGATTGGTTGCTCTTTGACATCTGTATTCACGTGAATGAAAACAGCACCAAGTCCATTGATTCTGTTCGCAGTAAGAGCGACTTCTTCAGGTCAGAGTGTGTGAGTACTTGTCCTTTCACAAGTAGTTTCTTGGACCTCTTGAATGCCTTCTCCTGCTTGGGACCCCACTTGAGCAATGGGTCTGCAGTACCTGTGCTCTGCTTCTGGTGTCCCTTGGCGTTCTTTGAAACATACCACTCCTTGAAGAGTTTCGTGACCCCTTCTTCTAGGAATCCATTCAATGACTCACCCAATTGATTTAAACTTGATGTTACTGGAAGTCGGTTCGGAATCTTTGATCACCTTGCTCGAGTCATTGTCGGAGGTTCTGGCGTCTTCTTCTAAGGCTTATGAACATATGTGGGATCATCTTGCGGATTTCCAATTTTCATTATATGTTTTACATTTCGCTTAAATTTGCGACATCGATGTTGCAATGTCTGCACATCGGATGACCAACTGATATTACAGCATTTTATCTAGTTTCCTGAAATTACATCACCACTTTAGTTGCCGAAGTATTGCTAGGAACTCGTTTGTTTGGAGTGTGTAGGTGTAAAACCTGTATCTTGTTACTATTTATGTAGATTTTGGCGGGTAATGTGCATTCAAAGCATATTTACATTTTAAGGATATTCTACTTCATTGCTTATATGCCTAGGTCACATATAAACCGGGCCCCGTACGATTTTCCCTACCCGGCGTCTTGCCGTGGATTTAGAGACCGTACGGGAACCGTCCGATTTTCATTTCTACGGCATGTGTGGTCACATATTCTGCGGCGCCCGGGAGGTGCCCGGGTAAAATTGGTCGAGTGAAATGCACGGCCGGTAACCTTACGGGCTCCGTCCGATGAGCAGGTGTACCGATGGCTCCCGGAAGGTGCCCTGCCGGGGCCCGGCCGGGGTCCTCAAGATGCCCGGCCGGGTGCCGTGCGGTGCTCTGAACTTCAGAGTAAGTCAGAAAAAAGTGTCCCAAGTTGTGTTGTTTGAAGTATGAATATTTAATCATGGGTTCCACGCTTTGTTTTGATAGAGTTATCATCCCAGTACATTTAGGTACCCTTTTCATTTGTTCTCTGCATGCATGACTGAATATAATCAGATAATCTTTACAAGACTGCCAGGTCTCACTTGCACCAAGTTGGGTGAGGAAAAAAAACAGTGCATTGAACAAAGACAGTCAGACACACACACACGCACACAGGCACACACGCATGCATACACAACACATACGGTGACAATAATGTTTCATAATTACCTCTTTTCTGATTGAGCATTGATTTTTATCAAGATCGCTGAATGTTTAAGTGGCATTACTTTCTCTTTAGTACACATTCACTACCACCATCATGTCATCATCATCATCATAATCATCATTTTCATCATCTTAATCCTCATCATCATCATCATCATTATCATCATCATCATGAAGCACAACGTCCGCCTATACGCTCTAAGAGGACAGCGGCCACTCAACTTTTCGTACAATAAGAAGAATTTCCGACAAAAAATAACAAGTTCGGGTGCATGGCCTTGTCGAGAATGGAAAGCTCATTTGTCTGATGTTCAGTCATGCGTGCATATATTCAAATGAAAATGGTACCTAAATGTATTGGGAGGATAACTCTAACAACGAGATGCCGCCGTGAAGGACCCGCACGGGCAATATTCATTTTAAATGGCCCCGGACGGCAGACGCTTGTTTGTGTGCATATCACCCGGGGCTCTTGAGGGGCCCGTGAGGGAGCCGTAGGGTACACGTAGGGAACCCTTTAGCACCGCAAGGCGCCCGTAAAGATTTTTCTTTAGAATTGACCCCCAAAATCGTGAGATGCCCGTCCGGAGCCCGCCCGCACGGGCTTTCTACGGCCTCACGGTCAGATAAAAATTATGGGTCAAAATCGACATCTATGGTGAAAGTCTATTTTAACTCTCGCTGCGCTAGCTCTACGTACGCTACGTACGCAGCGCTAGCGCAGCGAGTGTTAAAATCAAATAGGGTCTACGTCTCGCAAGACTTTCAACATGGATGTCGATTTTGACCCATAATTTCTTAAAAATGGACCATAAAACGGATTATTTTAGTCAAGTTGGTAAGTGGAACCGAAAAATTTAAGCCTTTAATAGCTAATTTACAATGTAAAGTGCAGCAGATATATATGCTGTAAAAGGAGTTATTCGGTGATAAGTTTTGCAAGTTTGGTGTACTGATTTGCACACCTAACCTGCACCCTTCGCGGTATGGTCTGTTTCGGTCTCTAAAGAGAGAGCCAACCCTACCCCAATAAGAGGCTAACGAACGAAAGAGACGGAAAAATTCGGTCTGGGCACTATGTTGCAGTTCACGTAATCTGTCCAATTACAACTCTATACATTTACAACATAATAACTTTTGAAAGACTTAAGTCCACACATTGAAACCTCAGAAACAAAATGAACAGACTATGTTTGACCATCAGGCCAAATTTCAGCCTAATCTGAAAATCTCTTCATAGTGGTTGCTATGGCCTTTTGATTCACCCTTCTATTGATTTCCCTGTGGTTTGCTTGCTCCGCATGCTTGAATAGCCCCAAACTTTAAAGCTCTCTTTCTCACATTTTAATACCAGTAACCTCCCTCACCAGCTCTTTTCATTCACTAAATTGATAGGGTTAGGAAGCTTCAATTTGGACAAGTAATATACCATTTTAAAGAGGAGAACTTCTTCTTTCATAATCAGATGAAATCAGGAAAATAATTTTTGCTACTTTTTGGTGGTTTTGTGGTGCCGGGTCACATATGTGAAAGCCCCAATAGGGACTTTTAGATTTGCGTGGACTGATACGTGTGACGTCCATTCAAGGCACTGCATTAAAAGAACGTCGATCGTAGCAATCCCTTTGTCTTCGTGCGAATCTAAAAGTCCCTATTATCCGGCTGCAACAACGGACGGAGGGTGTGATAACCCTTGCTACCTTACCCTTCAAGAAATAAGGCTCTGTTCTTTTCTTCAATCTGAATGTGATTTGAAGTTAACCAAGCTTCTCGGACTTCCATCCATTCTTCAAACATATTACCTTCAACTAAATTAGCCAATTTAGACTAGAGGTCTATACACTTTTATAGTGCGACCTTAATACAATGTAGGATGTGGTATATGCATGAAGCAAATAACAAAGTCGTAAGACGAAGATAATGCAACTGATCGACTACTGCACTATTTAATGATTGATCTACAGACATAGATCTACATGAATACCTAGATCTATATCTATATAGATCTAGATCTAGACTACAGCTTTTATAAAATCATCAATTCTCTATTACTAACTTGCAAAAGAAGTTCACTTGTCAATATCACATAGTACCTGCATGGTCCCATCAAATGTGGACCAAATATATCAACTGGCTCCTCATCCTAATCAATGTGGACCAATTTTTCTGAATAGTAGTAGTCCCTGGTCCTAATGTAAGTGGATCAATTTTCAAAAAGTTCCTGAGCCTAATAATTGTGGACCAAATTATCACAGTGTTATGTCTAGATCTAGGCGAATATAATTTAACGGGTTATAAGTAGAAATCTACTAGGTCTAGACCCTATAGACTGACACCTAGTCTAAGTTACATGATCACTAGCTGGTTACAAAAGTCTCGGTTTATGGAATTAACCACGGCAAAATCTAATTATTAGTTTAGATCTATACCTATTCATATATTAGACTTACTACTTAGATCTAGTCGTCCTAGCATTGGCTCTGGGCTACACGTCTGTGTCGGGCTGGACCTGGCCTGGAACTCATCTGGACCGTTCGGCGAGAGCTGGCTGGGCTAATTAGCTTCGAATGTCTAGTCTCTAGGCTTAGCCTTGGCTTAGGGTGACAATGACATAGATTCTAGGCTTGGTCTAGTCTGTTACGGGACCTGGGCTCATTCAGGGCCGAGCCTGACAGGGATTTTTTGCTGATCCTAAATGGCTTGGCTTATAACAGATGGGCTACAACTGCTAAACAAATAATTATGTCTGTTACACCGTCGGACTGCTTTATTGGCTGGCAGCTATCACACTGCAAATCGTCCATACAAAATTTTACGTAGCTGGGACTGATGATGGAATTGCACTGACAGGATCACAATCACTATGATGTGCAATCCAATTCAAATTCATTTTCATCCACTATTTTCCAGTGTCTCATGCAAAACAATTCAATCCAGTCGTTACATAATACTCCGGTCCTCGTCGCCAAAATTGTTATGTTTAAGGACTAGATGTATATGTGGGTTGGTGCAAAGACGCAGTAAACAGGGCACATTTAAGAACATAATAATGTTGACTTAAAACTCAATTTCTATAATGCCAAGACTTGACGCTGCGCATGCGTGTAAGCATTGTCCAATACAACGATGTCATAAAACAACTCGATTCATGAAAGAGCGATTATGAAATATATATATTAACAAAAATGAAATCAACCGTCAATTTTAGAACAACGCAACGTAATCAAAGTAGTATTGAGATATGAGATTTTCGTAACAAGGGTCTATTTTGAAAGAAGTCTAACAGTAATAGCGCCATCTATAGCCTAATATCTGTATTTCATGAATCGATTAAAAAAAGAAGATTATTGAATGAAAAACAAAACGCTTTCTTGTGACTGTCGGTAAATAAAGGTGCTTTTCATTGAGCTGCTTGATTTGTATTTAACCTGTTATTTGTATGGCTTTGAGGGAATTTTTTTTTTCTTCTTTGCTATCAAGGCATGATTATAAACAATGGCGGATCCAGGATTTTCTGAGATAATGGGTCCCATCCGTGCCCCAGCGGCTAATTTGGACCATCTACATGACTAGTCTGATACTTTTCAGGCGTCCCCCCCCAAGAAATCCGGGATCACTCTTATCTTTTTTATTCTTGTATCGTAACATTTCTTAACTGATCGCTACTTTTACATACCATCTACAAAATTTCTCACACAGGGCACATGGACAAAGATGCACTTTCCGTTTTTCCTTTTTGCTTTCTTTTTTCATTACTTTAAATATTTCTTCCTCCCTTTCCCCTCTTTCTTCTCTCTCTTACTGACTCTTCTTGCTCTTTACACTTTCGCCACTTCCACATTCTTTCTTACAAACTTAAACAGACCAGCACACTTTATTTCTGTCTTAATTTCTTTCTTCTTTCTTTCATTCGTTCACGTCAGTCTGTAAATGCCTCTCTCTCTCTCTCTTCTCTCACCTACTCTTTTTTTTTCTCCACCACCCTCTCCCCACCCTTTACTCTTGTTATCAATCACCCTTTCTTTAGTTCTCTCTTAGCACATTATTGTTTTTTTTTTAAATACAGCAAGGCAATTAAATTTCTAAATGTGTAGACATGTGATAATAAAGCAAGATTAATAAGTGTTGTATGACCTTTGTTTCTTTAGTAGTTTGATCTCGAAACATAACGTCTGAAGCTGGAATTGACACCGTTAAATAACTCACAATTTTATCCAAACATAAGCCAATTTTAAAAGTAACTGAAATATTTCAAATAGGCTATTCTTGAAAGTCACATTATGAATTTCATTAAAATATAATAAAAAGATATATACAAAGGCATTAAAAAAAAGTACCTTAGAAGTATAGGGAAAGCCAAAGAAATTGTAAAAAAGAATAAGAAAAATAATATGCAATTATGCCCGCTGAATAAAAAAAAAAAAATACAAAGAAGAAGAAGGGTAATAATAACAAGAAAAGGAAAAGCAGGTAAAAAAGATTAAGATGATTAAGGAGAAGAAGAAAAACAAAAAAAGTGAAAAGAAGAAGAAGAAAACAAATGAGAAGAAGAAGCTAAACAATTGCATTACATATTTATAAACTTGATTTTAATGATGGGGGTACATATGGGGAAGAAAAGCATATGCTAAGCAATATTCTTCTACTTGAGGCAAAGATGATTCTTTTCGACTACTCGTTTTCTTTAATATTGACTTGAAAATAACATAAATACAAATTCCCCTTTAAATTGTACATTTATGAATGAATCATTTTGTTTATTTGAGCGATAGGGAACTGTAACCTTGCGAGCATCCAGTTAATCTAGGTGTAAAACTCGATCGCACCTTATCTTTTAAGAAACACATCGAGAAGACAATAGGCAAAGTAGAATCTCGAAATGCCCTCATCGGGAAGCTGGCATCCTCACACTTTGGCGCTGACCCCAAAACTGTACAAACTGCAGCTGTTGCCCTCGGTATGTCATCCGCAGAAGATGCTTGCCCAGTTTGGAGCAGATCAGCCCATGTAAAGAAGCTTGACACCACACTCAATAACACATATGGAAAGATAACAGGCTGCCTAAAACCAACAAAAGTTAAGGAGATTTATCACCTCGCTGGCATTGGATCTTTTATCCAAAGGCGCACTAACACCTGCCTAAAGGAACGGATGAAGCAGGCGACAGATGACAGACACATGCTATACGGATACTTAAAACCCAACACCGCCTTAAACCCCGACACAGCTTCCTTGATTCTGTCCCACCACCTGAACAGAATCCTCCACCATCAGCCAAGCCCGTACTTATCAAAGGAAGTGGTCGGAGTGGCAATGCCTAAATCAAATGCGGACGAGAATGGGGCGGCGTAAGGTAAATATGGCAAGATGGGGCTATGCCCATGAAGGAGATACTCTCTGCGACTGCGGAGAGACGCATACGATGGACCACATCTTGCAGTGCGGCGGAACGGAATGCACAGATAAAGACCTGGCCATTGTTATTGAAACGGCCATTGCAGCAATTGAGCGATGGAAGAACTTGATTTAATTTAATTTAATTTTAGCTAAGGAATTTTACATAAATATCTTGATCTAAGGAGACACGAAAGAATGAACGAACGAACGAACCTTGCGATTGTTCAGAGGATTTTCGATTGATTGGGATCAATCGCAACTCTTTTAAAGACTTGGCCTTGATTTAAAAACACAGGTTTTGGTCTACGACTCAACCTACAAAACTAGAGCAACTGCAAGGTGGGTGAGATAGAGGGTTCTTCATTACTTCAGTCCGTGATTCGGAATCATACACTGTGATGTGTACTACAGTACTACAGATTACAAGATGTTATTGCAATAATACATGCATTGCGAAAGGAAATTTATAGATTATATCAGTACGAAAAGTGACAGATGCATAAACAATAGCTCTCCTATGACAATGTACTACGTTAACAATTATTTTTTAAACACATCTGTGGCTTTTGTGTTGACAAAAAGTAATCTGCATTGATTAAATTACAGGTAATTACACTGATTCACCCATAAGTCAAAAGCGTAACACGACTACCCGAGATTTTTTAAAATTCAAATTCAACAATGATGATGAGTCTTTCATTTTAGAGCCCCGGCCCTTTCAAGCACAAAATATATCAATTGCACATAAAAAGTATTAACGCTTGACTCGCTTAGGGCTAGCATTGCAGCTAGAGCTACAATCAAATCTGTGTCAGTTCCTAATGCAAAATTTACAATTCCGATATCTAGGGCGTGTGGGTAAGTCAGCTATCTCTAGTGAATCCTAACACTGTATCTGTCCGTTTATTTTGTCCCATCATCACCCCCACAGTCTCGCCTTTTTAAGTGACAGCTCAGGAGTGTTCAGTGGCGAATCCAGGATATTGTAAAAAAAGGGGAGGGGCAGTATTCTGAAGGTAAATCTGACAAAATGAATCCAAAAAAAAGGAAACACACCTTAGACAAAAAAGGGGAAAGTTCGCTACCTAAAACTGTTGGTTACTTAATGTATTCGTGGTGGGGGGGGGGGCGGTTGTCGCTGGTCGTATCCGCCTAAATTCGACTATGGGTACTTTAGTGATAAGGAAATCGATAAACTAGGATGTTGTTGTAATCTGATATGTTTATTGTAGCTTTGCCTTAGCACAGACATTTGAAAAGGGTCAGAGCTGTGTAGCCAGCGAGTTCTTTATTTTGCGTTGAGGCCGGTGTCACTAGGATTCGTTCCGCCGGAACCAATTGGCGGAATATTTTTCTCTACTGGCATCTATAGTAGATCTGAAACGTGTACACTATCGAAATATCCTACATAATGTTTAATTAAAGCCCTTTCCGTGGTACCAAGGTTGAGGCACTTTTTGCTTAATCGGGCATCAGATATGTCGCATACAAAATATTTATACAGTCATCTTGATGTATTTTATTTACAAAAGGGAAATGAATCAATTCTGCGTTGAGATAAACACACCGATATTCTCAAGCGGGATAAGTCACTCGCGATATGGAGAGGGCCAACTCAGAATGGCTTTTATTTTCACTGTTATAATGACACACCCATCCAAAAACATTGAGATTTATTCATATCAACTGGAAGTCCTATAAATCTTTTTTTTTNGGGGGGGGGAGGGGGCGTTAGTCAAATGTTTAGTGGTACACATGAGTGATCCAAAATTCGCCCAAAATCAGGATAACCAGTCAGGGTACCTTATTCTCCATTCTTCATTTATAGGTTTAATTAAGGTTTAATCAAAAATTTGCTCCCTTTATTGTGTTATTGTCCTCTTTCATATTTTAAACACAAAGACACTTTAAAAAATTGATTCGTTATTCTCTTGCTTGGTAGATATATTGACGGTCAAGACTTTGTTATTATTTTCCATATCGTTTCGATTGTCAGAAGATTTCGGACTGGCGCCCCGTTGCAAAACTCTGGCTCCGCCCTGTATTAACCGACATTCGTCCTAGCTTCAACATGGGGGTTTCATATTGTACAATCGTGTACATTCATCGTGTATTATTCGATGAAGTGGTGCTGCTTAATCCGTGGTAAGTTTCAATTTCCAACTTCGTGTCGCCCCTGGCTGTTTGTGTTCTTGTTCGGGTTACAACAACACGGTGTATTTATAGCCTGTTTTCCCTTCCAATCTGACACCATCACTATTATTCCCATGGGTGACACTAGTCTTTATAAGATTCACTGTCTCTTTATGCCTTGGCGGTGATGAAAACATCTCTGCGGGAGAAAAAGCCGGATGAGAAGGGAATTGCACCGTTTTGAATAATGCATGAACAACCTTGTGCCAATGTATATCCCCGTGATCTCTGTGTTTCCGTTTGATTTTACATGTGACGTTCTACTTATTTTCCTTTTAAAAGTTTTCGAACTCTCTTCCATACCTTGTTACCTGTTAGAAATGTTATGCTTTGCTTTATTTGGGGACCATTGTGATATTTAAAAAAAATCATGTGCCTTTGCTCTTTATGGTATCTTTCAATTTCCTTTTTCATTTTTATTGCTTTAATGTGATCACAATTGATAGTGAAGAAAAATATACATTTCATATTAGCTGTCTCACCTACTGTCTAATAGTCATAAGTGCAGAGAATTATTGTGTTCCATATTTTAATTGTTTCACCGACCACCCAAAAACACCAATGGATCATCGAATCTCCTTCCGTTTTTTCAAAAGGCATATTAAAAATGCTATTTTTATTTGGAAATGTTAGGGATTTAGTCTAAGTAAATCTTTTCCAATCACTTTTGACAATTATTGCTTTTAAGCAAGAAAGAACAGCATAGAAAAAATGGAACAAAATTCGAAATAAATAATGTTTGATTTGTAGCAACTGAGGATATCCCGCGCTGTTAACATGCTGCAGATGTTATGAGTGACACACTCATAGAGAGCTGTTAGCTAGGAAAAGAAAGAAAAAAGGAAAATTTAAAAGAAACATACAAATCATGAACAAATGAATACAAAATAAACCATTATCTTATTCAGAATTTGTTTGGTTTCCTAAAAAGATAACCCCATCCAAAAAGATACGAAACAGAAAACATTATAAAATTGCGGAAAAAGTATAAACGCTAAAAGGCTTTATAATAGCCCATCCAGCTGTCGCGATGCAAAAAAGTCTTTCCCCCTTTCCTCCCTGCCGATGAAAATATGTCTACATATCGTTGAAAGTATAGAGAATGTCGACCATATTTTTCCCTAAGCGATGCACTTTCAATCCATCTTGGGCTTAATTGAATGAAGCAGACAGGTGGTTGTGGGTTTTATAGGACGCCAGCGGGTAGCTGAAACCCTCAATTGTATTTGCCCACACAACCTGGAGATTTTAATTCCTTGATCCAAGCGCCGAAAGTAAAGTCTAGGCAAAGATGTATCTATTCTAAGTCGTTAATATGAAAGTCAGTTCTGTTCTTATCAGAGATGCACATTGACTATTAAAGTTGTGGTCTTGAGATTCTTTCTTGATCTTTTTTAAAATCAAAATTTTGGCTTTTAGGATGTTGTGGTTAAGGCTGTTAAAACCAGGCAATTTGCCATCAATAATAATGGTTTGCGATGCTGAAACCATAAGGTAAATTGTTATAAAAATATTACCAACTTCCATCGTCAATAACATTTAGATTAATTGAAGGTATCAAATTGTTGTGAATGTAAACGTTAAGATACAGACGATATGTCATAAATCGTCTCTTATGTTTCTGACTCTAATCCCTATCTCGTATTTCGTCCTGGCAAACTTGAGACGATTGAGGGCAGTCAAGTGAAAAAAATTGTTCGTTTGCTGTTGTAGCTGAGGGAGATCCAAACACACGCACTCTAAACTTATACATTACCTCCCCGGCTTGAGAGCAACGCGATATTTTTGTCATTCCTTATACAGAATATCGCACCGTTGTTTTACATCTGAAGGTTCTTTAGCTTGTAAAGAGCTGGTTTGATCCTGAACCACTCAAGATCAAGCAAGATTGTTTCTTTTGAATACTCTACCACCATGATTACGTTTAGTGATTGTGACGTCCTGGTACCTGTGTAAAGGCCCCTAACGCATCATGCCCGTATGTCCGTATGACCACTAATTGTGAAAACAACAAAAACAAAAGGGGGGCACCTCCTTCCCAAATTACCAAGTTTATATTTAGATATCAAAATTAAATTTCCGTTTATCCACTTGTGCCCCCTTCTGTCAGCTCCAATAAAAGTATATACTGGTTGCGCCGACACCCCCCCCCACACACACATACACACATTTTACCAAGGGCTACATATAAAATCGTTTGTATTGATAATTTAACAACGTATGTTTTGCATACATTATGGAAATCATTATTCTATGTAAATCTGATATCAAAAATTAAAACGGAAATTTATATCATATGGTAGGGGATGAATTTGCTTTAAAATATATTGCAAGTGTAACATTTTACAATTTATTATACAGATACAAAAATAGCGAATCATTTGACTTAGATAAAATAAATTCCCTTAAACTAGATGTGTTATTCCACGAGACATTACAGCTTCCCATGAGGCTTTCACTATTCAATTCGGATTTTTGTGATTGATTTTAAAGAAAATACCTTAACAGATTGGTCGATGATATTTTACCATCCCAATCTTAATTCTTTACATATTCATCAAGGGGTAAAGTGACCCAAGTCCCCAGAAGAAGAAAAAATTTTTATTATTTCTATGTTTTTTTTCCTACGTTTTATTCCAAAGATTTGGTTACGGCATGCCAATTGTGTCCCAGACTGAGCAACGGAAGGTAAAAGAACGACAGTGCCTGTGAGCTATGACATCCATGTATACCTGTTTATTTCTGTCTATCCCTCTCTCACAAAAACCGTAAGTTATTCCCCTGGAGCTGTTGATCACATGTTCTAACTGACAGTTAACACCAACTCCGACTACTTCCCTCGGCAATAGACCTTTCACGTCAGGAAATGTTTCATCAACCCTGGTTGTGCCGGCAAGAGTTAAAACAATGAAAATGAGACATCGAAATTGTAGGGGTAGGAATTGATATAACAAAGCTCTAAATTAGACATTAGTATAATCGTTGAGGCACACCCCTGGTGATAGAGACAGAAAATAAAAAGTAGCCAGATCAGAGGTACCGTAGATACTGCAGCGGACATTGGATCACATGCTTCACGGCTAGAGTCCCACTAATATCCTTTGGCAAGCCTTTAACTACATTTGCCACGCTCGTCTCAGTTGAGTAAGTGGGTACCTGGCAGGAATTTATTCCTTAAAATTCTATAGCGCCATAATCGCAGGCGTGTTAAAGCCGGGGTAATAATTATTATTATTTTGTTTTACTTAAGTAATATCATTTCATTTATTAAAATTATTATTAGTATCATTGTTATCATTATCATCAATTTTAAAAGAAATAGTAATCAATTGTGTGTGCGCATATAAATATTATATTTATCTCAATGAATAAATGACGGCAAAATGATATGTAAATGATATGAATGCGCGTGAAATTGCATTATGTATTCTAAGGATAAAAGTTTGTGAATCTTTCTTGAAACAATGGAGAATTTTTCAAATTCTGTGACGGAGTTCGTCTAGTGCAATGATTCAATTTCGCATCGACTAGTTAAAAGCGAACGTCAATTTCAAATTAGTGCATGTAGGTAGGCCTATATGATAAAATATAAAAATCTTAAGATTACCCATTTGTCAATAAAAATACATGCGTAAATGAAAAAGACAGGAACGTGATACATCAAAGGAAGTCATTTTCCATCTCGCGATATGTGTAAAAAAAAAAAGTAATACTTTTTATCCCTTCTTCTTTTCTCCCCAAGATGGAGTATGCCGTGATCCCGAGTTGAAGCCGTGCACCTAGTAGAAAATAAGAAGCGGATAGTGAAGATGAGCCTTAGTGTCCTGCGAGGCCTCTAAGAGCTAACTATCATCCGATCAAGATCTCTCCTAGCCGGTATCTAGTCTAATCTCAGTCAGTTGAACTATTTTGATATCTTACAAACTGCAGTATTTTTATGTACATCCTAAAATTATTTTATTTTCCATAACCTAAACTTCACTACTTAGGACTAAGTACAACAAAAATGCTCTAATTAATGATTCGTTTAATTGTGTCACAAACACGAACTATACTTGAATATTTTAAAGAGGGGAGGGCATGAGTGGGGGGGGGGGGGCAGCATGCACCCTCTTATATAAGGAATGTGTCGTCCAGTTCCATTGATAAACACGATTCGTGTAGTGATCAGTACGAATGTTGACGAGCACGTTGTCATGTAGCCTCAGGACATAGGATGAGAAATAGCATACAATATTACGTTAACACGAATTATGTTGTAAATGATCCTCTGTTTGACAAGAAACATTCTCAAAATAATCCACCCGTTCCCTATCAGCATTTGATGTAAACAACGTTGGCGCTTGAATGCAACATGTTGTTTTGTTGTAAAAGCCTCTGTACGCAGACTAGCGATACATCCCATCATCCAAGTAACAATCATCCTACCTTTACCTCGACCGAGGCTATTTCCAGCGTCCGTCAGCCCAAAATAGCCATCCAGGAGCCGAGCTATCGAGCCCTGGCTAGAATTGCAGCCGCGATCTCCTCCGCGCCTCATATTTACAAGAGCGCTTGGAGGATGCTACCAAAATAGACCTCTAAATTTAGATCCTCGGCATCAAAAATATCCCACCGAGTAAACACAATTTTGACGAGAAGTAAACATCCGTGCCAAAATATCACCGTCATGGAAAAATATACTTAATCTTTTAGGTAAAGATGGGACTATTCAATTGACTTTGATATGATTATGTTTACTCGAGCGTCTAGACCCTGTCAACAACGGGAAAAAAAGTAATTTAGAAAACAAACATTATTTGATTGGCACGTGGCCCGCTCTCATGGTATTACCTTAATCCGCGTATACTCAATGGAGTCCCGCAAATTAATTTCAGCTCGTGATGGTTATTGCGGTGCCTCGAATGCTTCCGGTCTAACCCTCGTTAGCTATCATATAGTAAAAATAAACCCCTGTAAAACGAATGATACAGGTCTATCTTTAGGAGATTCGCTACCCGTCACAATTTTAATCTGAATCTTGATGGAGGGAATTTAAAACCCCCAGTGTAAAAATATCTTTCTAACTATCCTCGCTACCCCTCCCAATAATCTTGTATTTGAGAGTTTTCAGGCTTTCTCGCCCCTCCTGGTAATCGTGGACCCCCCCTCCTTCAACACCGTATTACAGTATTAATCAGTAGATTTTGTTTCAATTAGGAAATATTTGAAACTCTCAGGAAATAGTCTGTTTTGGAGATATAAGGGCGGTAACTAATTTACTTTAACACAGTGATAAAATCCTTTTGGCTCCAAACAAATATTATTCCAAAGGCTTGTAGTTTTCATACTTAAACAATTATAAATGAAACACTTAATCTTTTAAATGAAATAAAAATCACTCTAAAATTGTACTTACATAAACTTTCGAAAATACCTTCTTAATTCAGCCCATTAAAGTCAAAACGTACTAATTTTTCGCCGCCAATTTTTAATACAACTCATCGATAACTTTAAATTTCAATTTAGGTATTTTTAAGATTTGAGATGCAAACCGCCTGGGAAAAATAGGAAACGCTATTATAGCAGAAGAAAGAAGTTAACCGTAAACAGGTGAATGAAAACCGACTCATTCAATCCCATGTTAAACCGTTACACCTAAGAAACTGCCTATATACCGAATTCTTAGAAAAGGAACTAATGTATTAAAAGAATATGATATAATCATTTTAAGGAAGAATGGATGAATCTATACTAAACTAAACACTCGGAGAGAAATATTTCGGATTAAAAAAAAAAGAATGAATAGGAATTGTGTTATAAAGACAGTAACATTTTAAACATTGTTACACAACAACATGTAGCAGCTTACATATTACTCAAAGAAAGGATTTTCACCTTTATCTCGGTCCCACATAGATTCATCGAACTTACTTAGGGTTTATTACGGTCAGATGACAATTGAGTAAAATCTTAAGTTTAAAAAGTGGCGCCCCAAGACACTACCACCCCCTCCTCCTTCATCTCATACTGAACATCAATTTAATTCAATTTGTTTATGTTTAAAAACTAATAGTCTTTAAATAATTAGGCTGATGCATATTGTAATATGCCCCGATGAGAATATGCTTATAATGACGTCGCCGTGAAGGTTGCCTATCTGTGGGTTTATAGTACCACACAACAAAAAATGGTTATAAAGTAGTTTTGTTTATATTCTTGAAATACAATAGCAATAATTTGTACTTTACCCTACACGACAAGATATACAAGCCCTATTCTTGACATCCGTAAGATATTCTGGAGAAAAAAATATTTGTTATGGTTACGGATGTACAAATGTACAAATTGTTAAGAATAAATAATAAATGACGTCACTGGATGATACTCCATGCATAACTTGTCATGGATTTTACTCTTGTTACGGTAATGTATATAATGTACTGGGAACAATTTGAGTTGGTTACCGGTGGAAGTACTGGTTGTCTAACTCGGTTTAATTCTTTAGAGGAGCTAATCCACACAAACAACGGAGAGATAAAAATGGAAGAAATCAATACATACGACCTTTGAAATATCAGTCCTCTCTTATCCTGCTTTAAGCTCGTTGGATTTTGCAATCCCATCATCTATAACTGAGGTTTTTCTTCATAGACCCTGGGCGCAATGTAACATTATTTTTCTCCAAATGCAATCATAAAGTCTCATGCAAAGACAGCGTAGAGGGAGAAGAACTAATTTTCTTGTCAGACGAGGGAGTGCATTTTAAGCAGCACACATATCGCACACGGGGGAATAAGATGGGAAAGTGCACACACACGCGTTCGCTGTTTATATTCACACAGGCAGCAGGCACCCCTCCCTCCATCGACATACACACACGCACACACACTGCACACTCCCACTTACCCCTATATACGCACCGTTCCGCCGCTTCGAATACACTAGGAAAAGAGGAAAAAGCACCAAAAAACTGGCATGCATGCATTGCGAGCATCGCTCATGCGCTTTTGATGCCCTCTCTCTTAACTACTGAGCGCTGCTTGGGACACTGGCAGCGGCATGAGTGGCTGGGATAATATTTCAGGCACCCTTACTCTGGAAACAAGAGCGATCGCATTATTATACCCCAGCTAGGCTGCGCCAATGTGTTCAGATCTTACGAAGATCCCACACGCTTCAAACCATCTCGCGGAAATCAGCGGTTCATTTCAAACTAAAGCCCTTGATCCGTTCGGATCTTTTTCGATCATATGGTCTGGATTTGTTCCCTCAAGGACTGATACAAGTTGTTAGTGCTCCATTCAAACACGGTGGTTCCCCTGACCTCGGATTGTATTATCTGGTGATAACTTTGGAATATGCTACACTGATATAGGTAAGCTTTGTTTTCCTTTCTCGTACATCGGTTAATGTAAGAGCTACGGCTTCAGAGCGCGTTCCCTTCAAGCTTTGCGTTTCCTTCTCTGTAACTTTCCTATATGAATTAACATGTATTGCTCCTAATTCTGCAGGCTCTTTGGTGATAAGCAGCATTACTTTTTGCTTAGTAAATCTTCACATTAATTCATCCGAAGACGGGATGGAGTTCACCCTTCTTATTGGAACTTGAAACCCCAATTCTTTTATCTTGTACATATTTTCCAAATTATCCCAAAAAGCGTATTAAAAGCATAGAGCTTAAAGATAAACTCCAGTTCTGGTTTTTAAAAAAAATTCTCACAGAATCAAACGAAACTTACACTGAATGTTCAAGATTACAAATAAATGACATTTGCCAAACAATTTTGAAAGATAATGTATAATGGCTGAGTATTTGAACATAGAAAGACAAGGAAATCAAGGTAGTACCAGCCCCGACACCATGTGTGTTGTCCCATATATATGTTTCTGTGTACAGTGCTTGTTACTTTATCAAGACTCGGTCAAATTTATTATGATTTTGATGACTCCAGAACCTTGCAGTGCACACCAATACTTACATGCTACATGATCAACTGTTTCTTATCATTTCCACACCTTTCCTTTCACAATGCAATCGCATTACCAGTACTAAAGTTTATCTTTAAGAATGATTCTAATCAGTATTCTTCAATTACTCTTCATGAATGCTTCAACGAGCACAAATATGAATTCGGGGTCCGTATGAAAGCCTTCCCATCAAGGCATTCATTCAGTCATGAATAACGTACGGTTTAATGCGACTGGTAGAGAAATGAGTCACTGTCGGATTAGATCCACTTCTTCCGAAGTATCCCTGTCGAGAATACATTCCCAATTCCCGTCTTCAAGCTGTCTCCTTTGTCGTATATGCGTATCTCACACCAGTGGACAGTAAAAGAAGGGAGAGGTTAATCTCATTTAAACGTTGGATGATTCAAGTTTATAATGGAATAGGCCTATCATATTAACGTCGCTTCAGGGGCCTTGATCCAGGGGNGGGGGGAGATTCGGGAGAGGGAGGGTTAGGAGGCATGGTTGAAAATGAAACGGCAATGGTAGTCTTCGCCAGCTTCAGCATTAACTGGTTTTTATTAAGCAAATTACCTGTTTACTAACATATTCAAATCTAATGCAAACTGTTCTCGACAAACTGAATACTTGCTTTAGGCTTGCCCCACATAGCAAGAGATAATATGTGGTGACTGGATTCCAACTATTGAAGTTCATTAATAAACAGTAATAGGTCAATGGAATACCTCGACACTAGGTTCTTAGGAAAGAAACATCCATATATTTGAATATAAGAGTAAGCTGGTCTATTCGTGAGCTCTTTATAATTGTATTAATTTCTGTCATGGAAGCTGTGAACATCATTAATCATCTAAGTAGAGTTTTTATCATTCGTCATAAAAAAGACGTAACCAAGTTAAGATGGGATATATTAGATATTTCAATTACAATTTTCCATTATAATCGATCTTCTATCAGGGGGTTGGGGACAGAAAGCTCTGAAAATTATTCAACTTCACACAGTGATTAAAAGTGACCCTTGATTGTGAACTTCATCAACTACTTGAGAGCTCGATTTGATCGATAACAGATTACTGATTTTTACCGTTTTACATGTGTGTTGACTTTACAAAAGTAAACAGTTAGGCTGTATCCTCTTTGTTTTTCGGTATTATCTTTGATTCTATATAAATGACATAACTGTTTAATATGATATCAAATTAGTGCAAATCTTTGTGTGAATAATTGAATGAAATATTATAATTAAGAAATATTCGTTCGCTAAATTTTATTTTGTTTATTTGGTTCCAATTTAATGTTTGTCAACATTTGAAATATTTACTTGTTTATGAACGAATCAAATAGTGTGGTCTCAGATAAAAGTAGAACAATCACTGTACTGTTGTTAAACCTACAATCTTACCATGGCAAATATTTCTTAAGTTGTTAACCGAATAAATATGCAAATAACTCATATATCTGCATGAGATGACAAGAATTTAGATGTATGTTAAGGCTGATGCAAAGAGGTAGATAGCTTTAATAAAGCTTCTTTAACCAATATAAGGTGAATATAAATATATAACATATTATGCCATAACAACCAGATACGTGGATGAAGCAGAGACGCCGACGTGGTCCTTATATTAGAACAACGTTGTAACACGAGCAAGTCAGCTGTAACCAAAGCCCATGTTTACTTAGAAGGTGCCTGCATATTTAGATAATATCACGACTTGAAAGAAACTTCAGACAGATGGTGTCCCTCATCCAATTGAACCGAGAGTTAGTTTATGATCGCACATTTCCTTTACTGGGAAACAAGAACTAAAATAAAGACGACAACAACAGCAACGATAAAACAAATTAAAGAAATGACAAAATACACAATGTTCACAGTGTGACAAGTAATTGCAACACATTGGACCACTAGGTATACATTTTTGTATATGTTTAAACATGTGAACGCTTATTGAACATATCGTACCCACAGTGTGACGAGTAATAGCAGCACACCGAATCACAAGGGCCCGAATACACAAAGGAGGTATGTGCGTTATATGACGCGTTTCGATGCGTTTCAGACCAAGGTTCAGACGAACCTCGGTCCGAAACGCGTCAAGACGCGTCATATAACGCACATAAACCTAGGTTTGTCGACAAACCTCCTTTGATAATTCGGGCCAAGGTGTTCATATCCACGACAACGTGGGAACACACATGTCCACAGTGTTACGAGCAAATGCCACACAGTGAATCACAAGGTGTATGTATAAACCTAAGAACGCTTAGTACACACACATTGCCCACAGTGTGGCGATCATCATCCACACATTATTTCATCACAATGTGTTTGTATCAGATGTGAACGCCGAGTGAACACACCATATGTCCACAGTATGACGAGTAACAACCACACAGTATGTCACTGGATTAACATGTGAACATTTAGTAAATACACCATATCCACAGTAGCAAAAGCTGCGTATTAAACTTCTAAAGTGGTGTACGAACACGAGAACACATGAGAGTATGTAAGTTGCAGAAGAAAATGAACTCATTGCGATTCAATTCAATTCAACATATTATGTTCACACTGTGAGATTTTTTATTTCTTTATTTTGTCCGATTTTTCAGTCTAACATATGATATGATCGTTTTTCACCCCCCCTGTATCACAATGCATTCTCACTCATTATGATCAGCCATGCATTAGGATGTGCGCAGGTGCAAGCTTTGGTGAAAGAGTCTACGCATGATTCGTCATGCAGTTTATTGATTGTCACCGTTATGAGTTGTACGAAGTGGGAGGGATAAGCAAAGCCTTTACCTTTTGCCTCCTTTATAATGTTTTTTTTCTGCAAAAGAAATTGCATGTGAATCATAGCGATGTGTTTGCAGAACGTTAAGAACTTAAATTCAGGAAAAATGTAAATCATAATTTTTCTTAATACGAAGATGTACTTTAAGTGATAAGCGATAAGCTTAATAATAAATAATTCAGTACATAAACAAAAAAATAGATTGAATTAATAAATCGATAGATAAATATACAAGAAAAATAAGAAAAAAGTATTCATGGAGATCATAGTTGTATGATTGTGAAATATATTTCCAGTTGGATTAATTTCGAGAGAAACTTATGTAGACGTTTTTATTGCCGTAATGAAGCGGGGATAAGATTGTTTCCTGCCATTTATGGCACTCAGTGCTTTGGACACTGGTAACATTAAAATGGGATGTAAGGTACGAGCCCTGTGGTCAGATGATATAGATGTATCATTTTTCCTTTGATTATATTTGTGGGGCTTTGCCGCATATCATCCTGACGTGACACTTTAGTATAAGCAGTAATTCATAGAGTACAGTTTAGGAAATTGGATGAAATTTTCGTTTTCGAGTATAAATGGAAATCAGCATTAAAAAAAATGAAAAAATTCTGACGTAAAAGCATAATTAATCAATGGATAGTAGTCGGTTTTTTCTATGTGTTTTACCTTTAATTCCTATTAATTTCTTCTCGATATTTATTGAACTTTTATTCAACTTTGCTTTAATGCGCGGTCATAACCATAGTAATTTGTATTCAGGTTTATTGTAACGCACCGGGAAGCAATTAATTTGTATTATTTTGTGATTGTATCATGCTCAATCTTTTTCGTGACATCCATGAGGAATACTGCAGAGTAATGACAGTGAGAGGAATTTTTCCACTCCTCATGCTATTATAGTCACCATCATTATTTCAGGTGAAGCGGCATTTTCAACGCTTTTAATGACCAAATTTAGTTACATCAAAACAACTCCTGTGGGCGGATATTGCCAGCTAATTGCTTTTACCTTTTAGAAGGACACATCCACTGATACTTATTTTTAACACCCTCAAACAGCAAATATAGTAGGATCTAGCTACATGTGTATCTACTATGTTTTAGCCGTCCAAGAGAAGAAAACAAGAATGTCGTAATGAAGGGTAGAAGTGAAGATTTTAATCTCGTGAAGGAAGAGGTGGGTAGTATGTATTTTGCATTGAGTGCATGTATGACCTCTTTGTCGGCAAACTTTCGGCACTCACAACATTACACAGAGACGAAAAGGAGGACAGTTTATCGATCTTGCCTTGTAGATAATGAGTACTCGAGAACAGATTTCCTTCCCCCCCCCCACATACACACATGCAGACATTCTCCTCCCGTCGTTCTCATCTCCCTCATTTTCTTTTCCCTTTTCTTCCAATCCAATCTCTCTCTCTCTCTCTCTCTCTCTCTCTCTCTCAATTTGGGTATTATCTCTGATACTACCCCTCATCTCTTTCTCCATTCTTTAACACTTTACTGGCTCTGTATGTCTGTCTATCCGTTTCACCTCTGCCTTCCTCCCCCTCTCTCTCTTTCTCCCTCTTTTTTTTCTGTATATCAGCATCCATTATTTTTCCTAGCGCCAGAAGCGCTAATTCAGACAAACATAAGCACCATACAAGAACCCACTATTATTGTTATTATCATTATTATCAATATAATTGTCATTATTATTATTTTATTATATTACCTGTATATTATTATTGTTATTATTGTGTTTCTTCCCTCGTCTCCCCCTTTCTTTATTTTCTTCCGCTCTTCATTCCATTTTTGCCCCATATCAACATGTAGGTATTAATAATTGTTTTCGTTTTTGTTTAAATCAATCTTGTTTTTTTAGTCAGTTAGTTTTTGTGTAGCATGATGTTATCTTTGAATCTGTTTGCTTACCATCATATTTCAATAGGCTGTTGATTCTTTCGCAGTGCCAGTTCGGAAGTTCAGAAAATGTGAAGAAGGGAGAAAGAAAAAACGCATTTGGACGAAGAATTAATTCTATATCGACATGGTATTGATTATTTTGCTCAACAGCCCTTCAATATTCACAAACATGATTTCATTATTATTGTATTTAATTCACAAAATGCAATTATGTGTATACAAATATGAATTTGACTGTAACTTCAACAAGCTCATAATTGCGGAATTTGTATATGATTAATTTAGGAGATAAGGATATATTTTTTGAAAATAACAATTAGCAAGAATAATTGGTTGACGGGCCTTGACCTCAATATTGTAGGCCTATCTATGATCGATACAATTATATCGACTGACTCTAATTAATTGGTTGCTTTTTTTCTTTCTTTAGAGTGTTGAGAAACATGTGCTCTAATTATTTGTTGATTGTATGGAATTCATTTCAAGAAGGTAGTATTTAACTTCTGAAAATGTGTTTTTAAGATATCAGTCCAAAAGTCATTAGAAGCAAATATGAGTGTGCGGTGACAACATTATAATTGTACATGTCCCTTTAATATACATGAGTATAATGATATTTGCGTATTTGGACTTAAATCTACATAGATAGGAATGTGATTATTACAAATCTTATTGATAATCAATTAAAAGTCGATCATTTTCTTTACCTTTACTTTTCTTAAAGACATCGTTTAACATTGTTAAATATGAGATGCATGGCTCTACATGTTTTCAGTTTCTGTGATATGGTGTAATATTGCAGCACTAAACAAATTGCGCTTCAAAATAATCATGAAGTGCCTCAAAAAAATAAAATCTTTAGGTGACCGGCTTGACCATAATCATTTCCCCTAATAGGCTGTAGTGTTAAAACAACTAATAGGAAAACGAATTTCTAAATTTCGATTTCCTATCATAAATATCTTTATAAATCAGACAGGCGATCGGCTTGTAAAAGTCATTGGGTTCCTAACTGACGTAAAGGTTTATAATTATCGTTGCGGGATGAGCTAAATGCAGGATTTGATTCAGAATCTAAGACAAAGTTACCCAATCCCTTGAAGTGATACACTAATGATACAACCATGTCATAATTTCAAATAGTATCCTTTTCTGAAATTACATATACTCGTAGCCATGTGAATAGTTCGCGGTTAAATTTTATAAATTGATTTCAATAGAGGTTCATTTTATAAAGGTTTCCAAGATAATCAAAAGCTGAATTATCAGATTTGCATGTTTTTATTTTTCATTGCATCTAATCCATTTTCCATTATCATTTGCATTCGTCTTTTTTAATCCCATTTCTCATTTTCCCCCTTTTCCACTCTCTCTACATCTTATCAGCCTAGCACATTTTCTGTTTTTTGCACTCCTTTCCTTTCCCTTCTATATTTCCTTCAAAATTTGACTCCTCACTCTCCCTACATTTTGTTTGTCTCTCACTCCCTCTATGTCTCTTTGTTGCCCCATCTCACTCTCTCTCTCTCTTTCCTTATTCCTCTCTGTCTTGCTCTGTCTCTCTGTTTCTCTCTGTCTCTGTCTCTCTCTCACGCACATACAGTCCCAATGTTCCTCTATTTTTCTTCCTCCACGACTCTGTTCATTTTGTAATTTTGCTTTAATACAGCTTTCCATTTCCACTGCATTTGTCGTCTCCGTCGGGCTAAGGACATAATCGCAGTGCCTGAATTGCGAGCATATTTGCTCGATAAATATTAGTCCCGGTGATATCCTAAGTGACTCCTGTTGTGGCCGGGCAGAAGTGTATGGGGCTATGTGGTTTTTGTTTTACAAGGTGAGAAGGATGGTGGAAGATATGCGGCTTTTAACTTGTTATTGCTTCCGACGAGAACACATTTGAATATCCAAGACGTTAAGAATAAAGCGATGTGAACAAGCGCGTTTTTCTCACCGCGATTCAGTATAAGTATGGTTAAATAATCGGCAACAAAATGTAAGAATATAAACCGAGCAATTGAGGAACATGTGCCTTTGAAACTTAAGTATCTAAATGTGTTATTTCTCCTTCAAAGATTAGAATAAAAGTACAATTCAGTAAGGCGTGTTAGGGGAGTTCATGAATTTCATTTTTATTTATTGTATTTATTTCACATATTATACTAAATGTGTTTATATCAAAATATAACACGGCCCAAAATATAACACGGCCTATTAAACTTGAATGCTAAACTGGCATTCAATAATTCTATTGACAGTTCTCAAACGTATGCGTGGTGCTCAATCGTAATCGAGGCGTGGAAATCTGACAATTTTTTCTTAGAAAATCCAAATACCTTCGTAAATCTGGTTTATTTTAAAGATAAAAGGACTTTGAATGAACAAATTGTCTGTTCCAGCATAGCCAGAATGTCTTTAGATCTGTCTTAAGGCAATAGAGCTAACGCAGTTCTGGCTCCGCTGGTACCTTTCACATTCAAACTCAAACTCAAATTCAAATTTCAATAATGGTTTTATTCGACAATGTCTTCCAGCCAAGGGCTGTATTGCGCATGTTCACAACAATAATATTTCTACATATCATTTCACAATACATCATGTTTACATTGTTCCTTTGAAAAGTGCGTTCAAGATCAAATGACAACTTATATTTGCCCCCAAATACAATGCCTGGGAAATATGTTTTTTTTTTAAATCAATTATTTTGTTAATTTACGCAAATACAAAAGATTAAAAGAAAGAACAAACAAGGCTAATACATCTAAAAATACGGAAGGGAATAGCCAAAGTAATTAGTCATTACAAGCACTGATTTACGTTGGTAGAATGATGCTACTGAAGCCTTTAATGCAGACTTTTACTTGAGCTTGTTGAGGTATCATGATCTAAAGTATATGGCATTGTGTGGGCTGATAATACTGATAGCCATCTGACGTCGATAGGGATGATTTGACACACACCTGGGGCATAGTAGGTAATTACCTCGAGCTTTTTTTGAATAACAATACGAAAATAGAACAGCAGCTAGGACAGGTATTACGGGAGAATTTAACCTTTTGCCTGCGCTTTGTACTTAGCTGACTTGTTCTATTTTCCGAGTAAGATCACAACTTAAGGGGATTTTGTTCTTTGCGTAATCCTTCAATTAAGTAGGTGTAATTAGTAAGTGCTTTTGTGCCGATGGCAATATAAGTTAATGAAACTCTTGAAACGACTGAAAAGGTCAGTGATGAAAAATATATTCTTCTTTTAAATAAACCAACGAAATAACAAAAGTTACACAATAGCATTTCAAATGTGATTCATTTTTTGTTAAAGCATTTATACCTTGAAACATCGTCTTTGATCGCACTACAATATCAAATAGGATTATCCGGATTAAGACGTTTTGTAACCTTCACACATGCGGCAGCCCAGCATTAAGTTTGTACGCTTTTTGTCTAGGCATATTCGCAGGGAGGGTAGGGGAGGGGGGGGGGGGGACGCTGGTTTCGGGCTCC
>BEXV01000554.1:16562-35508 GCA_003118195.1 Hemicentrotus pulcherrimus | reverse complement strand
GGGGGGGGGGGGGGGGGGTGCACGTGCTCTTTGCTCTTATTCATACTTTTTCACGTTTCGGTCTTTATACAAAATCTATCTCTGCCTCCATTTCGCTGTCTCCTTGTTGCCCCTTTCCCCTTGTTCCCTTTATATTTTGATTAATTCGACATTATGTAATTTTATAATGATTTTAATATTATGGTCAATTTAACATTGTACATTTTATTCGACCAAATTTAAATTGAATGAACTAAACTGAATTGATTTGGTTTTTAATTGCCGGGAGGGGGTGGGGTAGTCCACAATGGTCCCCTGGTGCTAACTTTGCCATTCATCTAAGTGTCCAGTGGCACCCAATAATAACGGTATTCTATCCTAAATCTTTTCCTCCGCGAAACACGCTTCGCCTGTTTGCATAGTGCAGTATATCAATTACATTGATGTTCATTGCGTTGCTTTCGAGTTCCACACTCTAATAAGAGAAACAAATATACGCGAATGTAGTTTCACCCTAAGTTGTGGCCTGTACATCACCATGGTCTAATGGTGATGGTATAGTCCTACCATTAACACGACAGAGTATGTCTTTGGTTTATAGAACGAGGGATTTATTTCAATTGTATCATATTGTTTAATAATAAAAGAGGGTTAAGAGTGCAAGGTGTCTCTTTTAAATGCAGTGCAGATCTTTACACATAGGCCCTATGCAATTTCTTACTGTTCCAATATAGTGATGTGACTTTCGTTCTATCTATCAAGGTATCTTCTCCAAGCTCTGAGGTTGAGAGCAACATTTTGTTGCCACACACCCCTGTTCTTTCCCGTTGTCAGCTAATTGTAGTAGTCTCTTTGCAGTGTCGCCCCATTCCGCGTCTTGATATTCCTCTCCCATGCAGTTGGTTCTTGGTTTTCCTTAGAATTCGTTTAAAATCAATGAAAAGAAACATGTGGATTGATTTGTTAACCATCATTTCAAACACCCAATCGTAATAAATCTCGATAACAAATGTTACAACTTTGGGTTTCATCGTATAAAGTGGCAAAGGCTCCCAGTTTTTCCGTAAATCTCTTGAGATAATTCATTTGGTAGAAAAAAAAACTAAAACTGAACAGTAACCAGAAAGAAACAAAGCAAACGAGATAAAAGCATTTGATTTAAGTCATCTAATAGACAGAGCATGTCATAGAGCAGGAAGTCGTAGAAGAGACAGAGAGAGAGAGAAGAAAAAACAACAACAATAGATCAACGTTTGAAGCAAGACTAAAACGACAATTGCATATCTCTTATACCTTAAAACTATGACGCGAATTCATCAAAATCTATGGTAGATGTCAAGCCATTATCGCATGCAGCCATCTCCATGCACCGACAAGCTAATAACGTTTAAATGGCGTCATTATTTTGCAAAGCCAGGAAATCTACATTTCATTAAGAAGCATGTAGATAATTTATTTGTTGACATTTCTTTTTATTCCCAGTCGGCATGATGGACGTTGATATTATTTCCTTTGTCAGGTGATCCGCTGCAGACAGTTTAATAGAAGTTTAAGCTTCCGCCTGCCACCAAATGTATTTTGTAATCAACATCTTGAGTATGCTCGTATTTCAGTGTGTAATTTAAAAAAATATATATAATACATCTATATGTCTCTTTCTTTGTCTCTCTTTTACTTGTGAGCTCGTCTTTCTTTTCCTCTCTCCCTCTTCCTCATCCCATCTATTCCCTCTATTTATCTCTCACACTTTCTCTATATTTTCCAATCCAAAAAATAGAATAGGAGTTATTAAAATTGATCCTTTTAAGCGTAGTAAAGATTTCTCTACCAACAAAAAAATTGTGGTTCGAGATAAGAGCTTGCAATAAGAGTTTAACATCTACTCTAGATCATGATGACTCGTATTGTAAGTTGACGTTCATGACGGTATCTGAATTTTATAATCTCTTCAATGATGGTGCTTGAAGTCTTGGGTTTATTGCTCTTTTCTCAATCGTTTATATATCTTTCATTGCCGTTATCCTTATCTCGTAGCCTTGGTTACCTTGTTTTTTGTCGATAAATTCAGCATGTCATAATAATCTTTTATTCAAAGCGAAAATCTTTTGAGCTCTAGAGGCATTTATTTTCAGGAAAATGGAACGCATTCCTTTTTTTTCCTTCAATTTCTCTAAAATGAGCTCGAATAATTATAATATGAATTGTAGTAATAGTGATTATTCCAATTTGTAAATAATGTGGTTTGCCTTTTAAAATGCTTATGTGCCGATATTTAATTGAAAAGAGATTGAACTTGATATTGAAACCGACCCCCTTTGTATTTTAAGGACATGCTGAATGAATATTAACCACTTAATGATTTCCTTAGTTTATTTTGTTCTTCATTTTGCGATCGTTATATAATGCCCTGTCATTTTCTGTCTTTTTTTTTCCCCTTCTTTTGTACCGCAGGTTGACAGCTGAAGTCCATTAACATCTCCGCAGCACCTCCTCCTTAACGCCTACACAGTGTCAGGTGCGGACGAACCCCTCAAGCACATTGGAGAAAAGGTGTTGAGCTACGATCCGCCATCTTGGGTCAAGCAGCATCAAGATCGAGCAGACGGCCGTTGATAATCCTCATGAATAAGAAACACATTCTTCCGCCAACTCCTCAGACGTAATATATAAAAGAGTCTCGAACTCCAGCGCTGCCCCAGTGGGTAGCTCTTAGTATAATTTGTTTCTTGTGGTGGGCACGCTGGCGTAAAGAAGGAGGGGTGCATGGTACAATAACGCGGTCTCCCGTCGAGCCTAACGCCTTTCACCTCACGGCCACCAATCAAGCAATCAAGCGGGGCTCAATCAAGCCAGATTACCTGTTTATCTCCACACCACACATCGTCCTCTCTCAATACTCCTCCGTCGGAGCGCGCCCCTCGCGTAAATGTTGGTTCTAATACGTCCGGCCATTTCTCAGCGGTACACCCCTATGAGAACTAACGCGGGCTATATTGAGAGAAATTGATGTAATTTAACCGACCGACCGTAACGCTGGAGTTAATATAGATTTTTTTTCCCTTCTTCCTTCACCAGCCATTTTCTGCTGGAGGGAATGTTCGGTGCACAGGATCGTAGAGTATCTGGAATCTTTTGTTTGACCTGTTTGAGGGCTCAATGAGAGAGTGGATGTAAATTTTGAAAGCATGGATAAAAGAAGCTTTTCACTGCCCGAGGAGGGTCCTCATGTTAATGATATTGATATTCATGTCGATGGCTCGGCTGACGGGACAAGACGCGACGGAGTTATGGAAAGATCCCGCACATCGCCGAACTCGCGACGTCGCGTGCTATCGGACATGATGCCTGTACAAAGACAGAGCAGTCGGGATCATGTCAATCATCATATGAGTGATTTGCCCGAGCTAAGAGAAGAAGAATCACAGGGAGCGGATGTAGGAGTCAGAGGTGAACACGAACATGAAGCACGAAATGCCCATTTACATCCGCCATCATGCTACGGTCGGAGATCTCGTCGGAGCTCAGCACCGACCTTGTTAGAACCGATTCAAGAAGGTCTGTTTGGAGCAGGTCGAAGGAACAGTACTCCTGCGGTAATTCCACTACCGAATCGACGGGACGCGTCGTTATCACCCGCAAGGTGTGGCGACTCACCTCCTGCTCGTTCGCCACGCCTATGTACGAAAGTGGCTCATCCATCGTATGCCGTCACGCCCGAGGAAGACCTCGCGGTGAGACTTCAAAGACGTCGTCGGTCCGAACCCGACCATCACTTTAAAGGACTTCAAGCCAATATCCTCTATACCACAGAAGGCTTCTTTCCTCAACCAAGGCGAAACAGTCTGGCTACGGCTACACTCAATGACATCGCAGCTCGCTTTGAACTACTTAATACACGGAAGAAAGTGGTAGAGGAAGGCGTTGATGGGCGGGGAGCTGCCTTGCCGGGTGCGGGAAGCCGGTCTGGTTTCAGGTGTGAGGGAGGGGCCCATGCAGCGCCCCCAATCAGTGTAACTGAGGCTCATTACTGAACAAACATCCAAGATTTTACTCGGATTTAATAGAAAGATTATAATGATGTATGATATTCTGGAACTTCAAGGTATGAAACTACACGACCTTGGGCTAATAATCCCATTTATTTATATGTTTCTGCCATGTCTATCGAGATGGCAGAATGATCAAATGCGTTATGAGGGCAGTTGAAGTAACATTATTTGTTGACATGAAAACCGATGTTTATATCCATGGTCTAAGCTTTGTAAATAATAATTCTACCATTCTTATATTTACTGAAATTGCAATGGGATGCTTTTTATAGCAATTCTGCCAGTAAAGGTTCGTCAGTAATGACTTGTATCATTGTCGACCTCGCCACACAACACAATGCGTCTTCATTTGAAATACAACACGCGCCTTGAGCATTTGACTGTCAAGTGGATTTGGCGCATTATAAATCATATGTATTATTATTATTATTATTATTATTATTATTTTAAAAAAAAACCTCCTTCATGTGATCAAATTTCCTTGCCATCCTCCAACATTTAAACAAGATCATTGATTTGAGGATTTCCATGAATTTGGAAGGATTCCAGAGAAACCTTTCGTTTGTTTAGCGGTTGTCGGCTGACGAGATATGTATTTCCAGACCAATACATACATTACTTCTCTTCGCTGCAATCATCTCGGCTTTGTTTTGTGAGGCACGAACCACGGCCATTTGAATCAAGCGACGTCTCCGATTTTAATCATAATTAAAGAATGAACGTAAATGGGCGACCTACATAATCATACTCAACGTCGGCACGAATTAAGCATGAGTAATCAGAGTCCCGGGAACCGTTTCACAAAGCCTTTTTCAATGATAAGTGACAAAAATCAGTGACAACTCTGCTGATAACCAATCAGAAGCAAGTATTTCAGTTGCTTATAACAAAAAAAAAAAAAAATCATTTGTCACTGATGACAGGTTCTGTGAAACACCCCCTTGGTCCTGTGTGGAATGAATGTGCAATTATATTAGTCATGAAAGACACTAATGGGCTTTGTTTGGAGGCCTTCTTCCTTCTACTGGAGTATCATTATTGGGTTTAATTGGATTCCGAGTCGTCTACATGTATCTAACGAGGAACCCCCTTCCTTTTCTTCCAATGGCATACATATCAACATACGTCAAAGGGAAACTGTGGTGATCAACCGGTGACTTTCAAGATGTCTTTTCAAGTATTGTCTCGTTCTTGGTTTCATCACGTGATATGTAACTTATATTGATCAAATTATTATTATGCTCATTGCATGGAAGATTAGTGATTTGGGTATCAATGTACTCTCTGTTTTATCTCTTATATGTGATGAGGTAGAAAAACAGGCATGCAAGGAACTTGCACAGATAATAAATCTATATCAAAACTCGCCAATTGAAAGTGAAATGACCGTCTCGTGACATTCAAGATTATTCTCAATTACTGTCTTCTTTTATTTTCAAAATATGTTTCATAGAATTTACATTATTCAAAGTGTATGTATCATTATGCTCATTGCAAATAAGATAGAGGATTTGATTACTAATGTACTATCCTTTGTAACCATTGTAAAGTTGCAGTTCGCAGGAAAACAAACTTGAAAGGAAACTACAAAATATTTTTAGGTCAATTTTAATTACATCTACAATTACCAGGCCACATTGCCGCTTCGTCTGTGCTGCCCCTAAGCGCCTTTTTTGTCTGTTTTGCACCATGTTGTCTCATCTTTGACAACCAATTATTTTATTATAAGGATGTTAGTCGGGTAACCTTTTGTAGTAAGCACTCGAGTTAATTAGGCGTGTAGGCTATAATCACATCATGTTGCAATGAACGTATATTGAACCCACATTGTCGGATACAATTATACCGACAGTCACATTATAATGTTATGCTATTTGGAGCAAAAGTGATCTAATTCATGTGGGATGATAACAGGCATGATAACCCAAAGGGTGATCAAAAGGAAAACGGGAGAGGGTAGACAAAATCTTGGACCTAAATTTATGGATTATAATATAGACTAACCGCATATCAATAACCTTTCAGACTAATCCAAATCTTTTTTGAGGAAGTCGTAACTTATCATCACCATTTAACAGTGTTTAGATTATACATAGAGCACCGAAGATTATTTTTAGAATAATTTGTTCATCTCTCTTACAGCTGTTTTAATGTCGGCTGCAGTTAATTCTGTTTTCACATTAAAATTAATGTAATACCCGGTTATTACACCTCATGAACTAAATAGGTTCTTCTCTATGTAGTCCCTTGCATGACCTTGCACGATGGTGACCTTGATAATAAAAAAGGTATTCAGCACAGCTTTCGAGTTTAGAGCAGACGTTGTCTAATGGAACATAACGAAAATCTCATCTTTAAAAAACAAAGAGTAAATTCAGCATTGCGAGCTGAGATTATAATACAAAAGAAAAATGGAATTCAAAGTGGGGAAAGTGCTTGCCTCAGGCACATGGAAGCATTAGGCATGATTAAATACAGTATCATAACAACAATGAAGATACTATCAGTTTATTAAAACACAAGGGCTGGAAGATGCATTATTCATTTGCCTGTGTTGCGATGGCCATCGCAATTGTTGATGAAACAGAACAGTAATTGCCCTCGGTGCATTTCATAATAGATTGCACAGACACGTTTTACTCGAGCTCTTTGCAATTGAACCCAAATTATTTGATGGCAATCTGTGTATTTTTCGTGTAAATGTCGCTAGGGGCAATGTTTGCAGTTAAGAGGCCGTGGGGACAGATGATACACATCATCTTGAGGGGGGGGGGGGTGCCCCCGTCTCATATTTTCCTTTCAAATTATATTGAAATTGCGAAAATGAAGAAGAAGAAAAAAATTTTTCATGTACAGGAATTCCACAACAAGCAACACTAAGTAAATCTTGTCAATACATTTGACATTAAACGGATTTGGCGTGTATGAGGGCGCTGTTGTTTTTTTGACATTTTCGAGACCTGTGCCCCTATCAAAATCTCTTGCGCCGCCCCTCGATATAATACTTGGTTGGTCACCCAATATTATTCATTAAGAAATGATATCCATCAGGAAGTATGATCATAATCACACGTTTTTTTTCTTCTTCTGAGTAACACATATTTTTTCTTCTGTTTAACACTTCATGGCAGTAATGATGGCAGTAACAATGCTAAGGATGGTAGATTGTTGTCAAACGATGTAAACAAGAATGCTTACTTTTTTCTTTTAACACAAAGTTGGAAATAGATTTTTATAAACGTTGATATTGAATTATTACGGCGTTATTTCATTAGGTCATGGTCACGGCTACTGATAAAAGAGATATTCCTTGTACTGATATGTGTTATTGTTAAATAGGATATTGTGTACATTATAGTAGAATTCTTACAGATTTCATGTTGATAAATAGTGACTCCTTTTTCTGCAATTTTGAAAGTCTTAGCTTCACTCTCGGTTCGGAGATTATATTATTGAAAAAATAACCTATTCCATTAGTTACATTCCTATGTATTTACATGTTTTGTTTAATGTCGTGATGTGACAAGTATTACTATCCTTGCCACCCTGTTCGTGTTGGTAGCGTAGGTTGATGATGTCTATCGTCTCGTAGCTGTCAACCATTCCCATGTTAAAGGATGAACCCCATCCTTTAGCCTTCAAGCCATTGTTTTGAAACCTAGATTTCTCTCTTTTTCTAAAAATTTTGTGTGAAAAGTATATAAATAAATAGCTTTCCTAATTTTGCCTTGAGAGATTATCTTTTTTTTTGTTTTTTTTGTTGTTGTTGCTGTGAAGGGTCAACCAACTTTCAACTGTATTCTACAGGGGGAGATGAGTAGAAAGCACGGAACCACAGCAAAGATACTGAATTTTAAAGTGTATGTTATGGCAGCTTTGTGCCACCACAAAATGTCACCATATTCCAGAGGTGAAACAGAACATTGTCCTGTATCCTCGTACCTTTAGGAAGAGATTACAGTGTCAGAATAGATGGCGTTGTTTCTCTCAAGAGTAGGCCCCTTTCGTGGCTTTCCTGAACTTTAGGAAAGTCCTGAAGATGTACCAACTGCCAACTGAGGTCACTTAGATGACATTTATTATTAGGAACACTAAGAGCATAAAGATGTAAAGAATAGAAATACAAGTTATTTACAAAAGTTGTGTTTTATACTCACTGATACAACTTTCTTTGTGTTAATTTCTATGTTAAAGGTTAAGGCAATTATGTACTCCCCGCCCCGCACCGCCCCCATCGGTACTTGTATATTCCATAATCAGAAAGGTAACACCAATATTTGCATGTTTCCCTAATTTAGAGTTATGTAATTTAAAATTACATAACTCTACGGAGAGTTAGTTCTTGTTGTTCGGCTGGGGAGTAAGTTCGTTGGTGACTTAATTAATGACACAATTACACCCCCTCATCGCACCGCCATATTCTATAGCAAACTCATGTTCTTGTGTCATGCTGTCGTTGATATTTGTCTGGAGAGTATTTTTTTTTTGTCCACGACTTTTAAAATTAACGTTTTTTTCTCCTTACCGTATAAAAAAATTGTCTTCTTTCCAGGTATCGCTTGTAACTTTTATAGGGAGGGATAAAAATAGTAATTTGATGTTGTTTGTCTGTAGAATGAGCTGTGCAGGCCCCTTTTTAAAGCCAATTTCTGTCAACATCTCAGGAAATTATTCCCCACGACGATCCGTTAAAAAGCCTCTCGCTTGGAGGCAACACGCTCGCATCCACAAAGCTCTGCACAATCCCCAGACCTGCCATTAGATAAAGGACCAAGCTCTTTTTTCTCATGCCAGTTGCGATCCAGCATCGGCGCGCTGCAGGATCTAATTATAGAGCCGGTTTTGGGATTTATTAAATCTACTCTTTAAGATTCCCGCAGGGTAGTCGAACTCTCTTTCTCTGATCGCAGTGTAGCAACAACACGAGTTTGGGTTCGATGTAACAAGCCCTCACGGGGTTTAAAGAACATGTCGAAAGAACCGATGTGACAGATTGGTTCAGTATCATTATAGTTATAAAGCCACACGAATGACTTTACAAATTGCAAGGTATACGAAATGAGAATGAGAATGTTTGTGTGTTGTATTAAAACAGTTTTATCCATAAATATGAAGTTTTAAATGGTAATTGAATTTGCTTCCAATTTGATTTGTATAACAACCAGTCTAATGATCAACATACTAAGGCATGTACAACTATTTTCCGTTTAAGTGAATAAATTTTTGTTATGCTTTCTAGCTTTCTAGAAGATGTATTCACGTTTTTCGTAACATGTATTTTCTTTAATCATTGCTGATGGGTATTTCCATTAATTCTGTTTTCCATTTTTCCATTAATGCATCATTATAATTGATTGACAGTTTTGAAACAGGTGAAAAGTAAGTTACCGATGTTTTCAAATCTTCAGTAGATAGCCGCGGTAATGCAGTATATCGCAATCTGAGTTAACTGACTATATTTTTCTTTTTGTCCCGGCCACATTGTTCTGTGCATTTTCCTTTTGATTTTAATCCTCGTCATCTAAATTGTCTAGTCATTCGAAAAAAACAACTTTATTATTCATTTTGGTTTTGTGAAGAAACCAACAAAATTACCATGTAAATGAGCATTGAATGTAGACGTCATCACTCACCCAAACAGTAGACCCTTGCGATGCACGAGGTACTGCAAGTTACACATGTTAAATGCGTACCAAAAGGTGAACAAAATACTGTCCTTTTTTAGAAGGAATTCTAAAGGTTAGAAGGTGATAATAACATGAAACATAGTGTAATATATATCAGTCTATTTTGTAAGATTAATTAGAATTAAATATTTAGTGTGATATGGTGTCCTGTCGTAACCATGGTAGCTCTGTCATTGATATCCTTTTATTTATGCCCCTAAATAGATATTGTCTACCGAAGATTTGAAAATATCATACAACATATAATAATACTGCAGATAATTTGCCACGGGGATATCGTTTATCTACCATCGATGGAAATACATTATGAAAAAAAGAGAAAGGACTTGCATACCGACAATTCGCACAATTAGGTTAAAAGCATACCTGTGATCAAATTCATATCTGCAGTAAGGCATTCTCAGAAGAAGAAAAAAAAATCACATAGTTTTTTTTTTGTGATCGCGCCAGGTATTATTCATATAATTGTCTTGCCGGAAACAGCGGCTAGCTAAATGCGTCCGATACCCCCTGCATTTCTTAGAAAGGGTAGGTCACACATCCCCTGTCGGAAGTTACAGGTAGAATTGTGCGATTATTATGCGTGGGGGTACATATGACGAGGTAATGGTATATATATATATATATATATATATATATACCTCTTTCCCTCTCCTTGATGGATGCCAGGCTTAAGGGTTCGACGGGGATGATGTCTACCACAAATGACAACCAGCGTCTCGCATCGGGGTGAAAAGGGTCACGTCTAAAACGGTCTGGGCCCTGTTTCATAAAACTGCATATCAATTACAAGTTACAAGCTACTGTTAATTTTTTAAGCTACTGAAATAAAGGCATCTGATGGCTTAGAGCAAATTTATCATAGAAATTAAGCAGAAAGAAACGGGACCCTGATCCACGTCTAACACGCGTTGCACACGAGGATTTATCTCGATTGCGGTATCACCTGCGCTAATGGAGCTTTAGAAGGGGGAATTTAGTTAATGTGAAAGTATTCCAACGCAATGTTGCGCTGCCCATTTTACATTTACCCTTTACAAGGCGCTTCAATACCGCATCATTCTCCGATGCCGTCCTACGTCCTGGAAATGACGTGCCCTGTGCAGTGGGTATTTAACAGAGTGATCCGCCATTAATGGGACGCCATTAATGGGCCCCTTGCTTATGAGCCGTCATTTCACTGACAGAGATCTGCGTCAACGACTGACGCGGCTTTTGATGCACCATGTAAGAGCAACTTTATGTACTCTAATAGAAATTCGTAATTATAAATGATTACATGGTATAAATTAAACGCAGGCAGAATGTTTATTGTTAGATATTTTATTTTTCCTAACCTGTGTAATCTTGCCAAAGTGTAAGGATAATAAGCTGTGCTGGCGCAATTTACATTCAAAGTAAAGAAATGAATTCAAGAGAAAGATTAAATAAATCATTAGTTGATCGTCATAGCCTCTGGAGTTTCGATCTACCGGCCCTTTCGGCAACAATCAAGAATTTCAATTACGCGACGAGCTTATTCGATTTATTATTGACCATGATTATTTTCATTGCCCACTATTGTGTTTTCTCCTAGTTTCAGTCTTTAAAATCACACTGCAGTGCAGGCATCAGTGGGTAGAATCAGGTTTTCATGTCCAGACTTTGAAATGGTAAAATCATCATCAACCAAATCCCTTATATCCTCAGTCAGCAACCTGGGACATTTCATGACCACATATTTCAAGGAATTTCCATTTCGGCATTTCGCGCATTGACGCTCTCATGTACATGTATACCCCGATGGCCGTCGTGAGGCAACATTGGTGTAATAATTTCATCTCCTCCCGCGCTCTAATTTTAATGACTTTCCCACATGAGGGATGATCTTGTGACGTGATATACAATTTGTGTGGGAACATTACGTTTTGGGCTAAGCAACACAAACTCACTCATAATAATGACGCAGGCATTTAACATGTACTCTATTGCCGCGTGTGGCGTCGTAAAAACCAACATTGTGAAGATGACAACAAAAATACGCTGTGTCTCTAAAACAAATACTCAGTGATGTCTACCACAAAAGAAAATAGTAATCCTGCGAGTGGAAAAAAGCTGATTAAAGTCGAAACAGTGCAATATGATGTTAGGACAAGGAAGTGATTAGATGTATGAGATTTTACATAATTAGAGCTTAGTGCACTATTTGTACGTACATCTATATGAATACATTCGGATGAGGTTATACATGTAGATGGTGTTTCGGCTGTCTAATATTCAACGGTCATGCTGGTTAAAATTAATATTACGTTGTTCACAGAATGATTTGAGAATGGTGTCTCGGAGATATTCATTAAAATTACATTAGCATGGCCGTTATGTACTCCATCACCTTCATGATAAAAATGTATCTTCCATCTTTTAGTTCAACGAAGTTTTTGCGCCTTACTAAAGATAATAAAAAAACGTGTGATTTACGAAATTATCTAGTGGTATGTCCAGCTTAAATCGTGTAAATTGGAGCTTTTAGCCCCTCTTGAAAGATTTTCTTCCAGCCTAAACTTTTCGCGAGTTTATAGACTCATGATAGTATCATTCGAGTGAACTAGGATTTGGATAGAGAGCAATTGTATGTAGTGACATGACATGGATGTCCTGTTTACAATGATGAGCATTTGAAAATTTGAATGTACAATCAAATTTAGTAACACATTGGTGTTGTCAATGACTTAAATTGTGTAGCATACGCACCCAATTCCTAGTATATCAGTCTGTCAGTGCATTTTGTCTACATGTTTGCAATTGTTAAGCCTCAAAATCCTCTTCTGCAATTTCAAACGTAATTATTACGTCTTAGGACTAGAAGGGCAATACGTTTCTCAGATCTGTTCATGTCATTTTTGAGTTGTTGTTGTTGTTTGTTTCACTTCATTATGTTTGTTAGCATACTAATTTGCAAAATGGCTCGTCAAGCCCTGTTGATTTTTTGTTTTTAACGTAGTGATGCTCTATCAGGGCTGTGCTCTATACGTAGTATGATAACCCTACTCACACAGACATGACGAAAGTCATTTTTTCTGTTAAACTTGTGAATATTAGTTGAGCATGGAATTTGTCCAGTGCCAAGCGTATTATTTTGAAACTGTAATGATTGTTCCTCGGGTGTGTATATATTAACATTAGTATATTCACATTTCCTATACCTTGTTCATATGTAAATTGATCAAAGTATTCTTAGACTAGTAAAATCAGATGTATACAGAGTACGGAATATGTAATGACATGTATATAAGATAACGAAATATTCCAAATGTACAGTTTTTGTACGCTTAACAAATAAAGATCAAGCTTGTTTCCTCTGAAAAAACGTTTGCACTGTATTTCTGTTTGACTCTATATAATTTCTTTGTATTGATATAATTGATTTCACACGTGTTTAGATAATTTGATTACACAATACGAACAAAACATATTTCCGTGCAAAAAAGGGTCATTTAAAGAAATGCGAATTTTCTAGTTATATTCTTTTCTGTTTCCCCTTTCCCTGTTTTATTTTTTCTGTACCATAGTTCAATGTACGTTGAAAATATTCGATTTGCGATTATGAGAAGCGAAACAAATCAAATAGATCCAGACAGAACAAGCGCTCCGTGAAAAGTGAATACGTGGCGTCTCGTAAGCCTTTACAATAGAAGAAAAACAATAAAAAAGTTCCTGGTGATGCGGAAAAACCTCTCTCTACCCTCCACCATTTCCTCCTCCCCTTCCCCTATTTTCTCTTCCTCTCCCTCTTTTTTTTTACTTGTTTTCCCTCACTAAATCCCATCTACTCCTGTACATGTATCAACAAAGTCTGCCATTTTCCTGTCAATTTAAGACATGTGTTTTACGCCCACACACGGCCAGATCTCCTATTAACCTAAAGGTGCATGCGTTTGCCTTTGAACCATAGGACATTGCATAAACCCTTGATTTGACCATAGCTTATACACATGATAACAAATCACAAGTTTGTCTCACTTAAAACTCACTTTTGTTCATGGCTACACCCCCGTACGCGTTGCAAAGGAAGCTTCGTAAAATATAACAAGAACACTACAAAAGCAACATATAGGGTGCAAATGTCAAAGACGAAGCTTTTTTTTTTCTAAAGGGGTATTACATTGGCCCTTACGAGGTGTCATTGTGCCCTTGTAGGGGTGTGAGATGCGGAACGAATTGTGCAAATCGATGCTGCTATTGTACCAATTCATATTAGTGAAGGAGAAATAAATGTGCAATTATTGATATATGTACATATATAGTTTCACATTATATACATACTGTAAAATGTGGAGCCTCGTTTGATAGTACATGTACATATGTATGAGCGGCTGCGTGAGGAATGGACCCATCTTTCCTCAATCTATAATTCATGAACCTGAGTAATTTCCACGAATGTAGAAAAAAAGAATACAAATATATACATATATATATATATATATATATATATATATATATATACATATTCTAAAAGCTAATGAAAATATGCAAGCATGTTTTCATACTCTAGGAATACGATAGGCATATACAGGTCTTTTTCTGTTTGTGTCTTTTTTTCCATCTTGTGCTTGCTTGTTTGTTTTTCTTTTCGTCTTTTACAATGCATGAAGATGTTCATTCATTACCATTTTATATCCCACACTTTCCAAACTGTTGAAACAACTTCTCTACTTAGGGGTAAAGCACTGACATCACAGTAGACACCTGAACAGCTGAGTAGCCGGTCATAGATTTCGGGTCATGTGATCTGATGCACCCATGTCACATGTCACGACCATGGATGACAATAAATATTCCCAAGAGTTTATTCTTATTGTGTTTCCACATACTGCACTTACTGTCAGCAAGAAGCAACTATTTTCTTTTTATTATTTTTCTTCTTCTTCTTCTTGCCTCGTTTCTTATGATCTTCTTTTTCTTTTCATAATCTCCTTCTTTGAAAACAAATGAAAAGGACTGCCAAAATAAAGAACGATTTTCTTTTCTTCTCTTCTTCGATTTTTCCTTCTGTACATATTAATCTATCTATACATTTTACCATCTGTCCACTAAATCAGATTTTCCCCCAATTTTTGTATTTTCTTTTGATCAAATGCAATTTTATACCATCCTCTTTTTAATACTGAAATACATGTTTGTTATTGTTTTTATTGAGATTGAAATTTGGTCATTTTTAAGCAACGTTCGAATTTATTTACACTTTTAATTTATTACCATCTAAAAAAAGAATTATTCGATTTTAACATAGAGAAGTGAGACTGGATAATACAATGCAGGTCGTCCGTTGAGGCTTGCCTTGTAAACTGGATAGTACTCGAATGCACGGGGATGCAATAAACCGTAAATCCATTCTTTCTATCTAAATACGTATAATTCAAAGGCTTTTCACAAATAAACATGCATAATGCATCATGCACCTGATGGCATACCGCGACATGAGGGGGGAAAACACCGTCTGGGAGGTTTGCAATGGGGGTGTTGCTCATAATTTAAAGAAAAATATAAATTTGACTTGCTGGGGAATGTAAATTCCTAAGTGATATGAAAGAAAATGCCAGGATAAAGGGAAAAGTGTCTTATCTTGTTATCTCCATTGATCAAAACAAATAATAGGGCAAAATAAGGTGGACTCCGAAAAAGAAATCGTATATCAATAGTGCGTGGTAGTCGATTGCTACAGGGATGTTCACTGTACCCCACCGCTTCATGTCTTGACGCCCATCCCTTTGCTTCAATTGTATTTAACGGATTTGTGAAGCTTTCAAATTGGATTACTAATATTTTTCATTCAATATTTCGGTTGTTAACAATCAGAGGCAGTGGGTATAAGAATACACTTCTTTAATTCAGTCAGAGTTGTGTGTGCATAACGACATAAATTTCTTGCGGGAAATTTGTTGAAATTACAGTAACTCATGTATAATGTGTATCCAAAAAAAAAATGCTCTAAGACTGATTATTTTATTCCATTCTGGAAAACCTCGTTTACTGCTGTAGCAAAAAGGTAACGAGGACGGGGACATAATATAAATCTGCTGAAAGAGAAGATATTGTTTAAGACAAAATTAAGCTGGGGGTATTAAAACGTAATGCAACTGTCATGCATTTCAACTATCTGAATGATCAGCTTTTCAAAAAAGGCCACAAAAATCACCATTTCGAGATGGAAGGGATGATTAAAGAACGAATAAACGAATTGGAGACAAAAATTGGAAGAAAATGAATTTAGATGGAAAAAAAATAGAAAAAACAACAACAAAGTAACAAAATATGTCTCGGTCTTGATGTATCGATAGATCTCTAAAGGCGACTGAGTGTATTCCTAAAGAACCTTCATAATGCCGTGAAAAGTTTAAGGGAAAATCATTATGAATATAAAATGAAAGGATTTTTAGGTCACCAGGATAAGTAAAGGGGGCTGGCAATTGATATCGGGAAGAGATTGTAAAAAGCCTGAATAAGACAGCTAGTTCTGATTATTTTCACAATCAAATTAGGCTGGCAGTAATGGTAAACTAGTATTAAACCGATCGCCCTAAACAAAATATTGAAGGTCTTAAAAAGCGTGATAAACATATAACACAGAACGTTTGTTCATGTTACATGTAGAACAACAATTTTTGTATTATAATGAAATCAAATTTGGGAATCTTTCATGATAATCATAACTTTACTTTGTAAAAGATATGAATTGAAAAATTACTTTCCTAATTTCCTTTCGTTTACATAATCATTGTTGTCTTTTATTTGCCAAGGGGATAAGCCATAATTATGAAAGCCTGTCTATGTCGTTAGGGGGCGACAAACATCCTAGAGCGAGACACCAAGTTGACAACCATGATATCAAGGTAAATCGGTACAACTACGAGGCAGACTTGCATGAAACGGTGAATAGGAAGAAAAATTTGAAACACCACCAGCAGCAAACGACCAAACAAACAAAAATAGCAATGTCACGATGAACCGTTCGCCATGAGGAGCTTACATTAGGCCCAATTAAATAATGCAATGGAATAATTTATTTTCCCCTTCTGAAAAAAGTGGAAACTTAAGATAGGCACAATTACCTCAACAAAGAAGCATGTGGCTGTGTATAACTCGGAGGAGTGTCGTGGTCTGGTGCATCGGCTTACAAAGTATTAAAGGTAAAGACCAGTTATGGTCATGCGATTGCATTGTGAAAGAAACGTTGTGGAATCGATCAGAAAAGGTTGATCATCTAGCATCTAGCATCTGCAAGGTTCTGGAATCATCACAATGATAAGAAATTTGGCCCATCCTTCGTGAAGTTACAAGCACTATACACAGAAAGATGTATATGGGACTACCCTCTATCTCTCACAGACCATGAGAGAAACAAATTTACCAAATATATGAATTAGTAGGCGGTTTCCCGGCAAATTTGTTATCATCATGTATTAGTCAAAACATATTCTTTCACATGATTGGTACTGAGAGCTTCCATCTCATTTTTTTTTTGGAATTGGGGCGTTTCCAATACTGGTCTTTACCTTTAAAATCTGATACGATGTAATATTGAAGCCCTACAAAAATTGCGCTTCAAAATGATCATGAAGTGCTTCAAAAAAAGTAAAAATCTTTGAGTGACTAGTTTCACCATACGCATTTTTCCCAATAGACTGTATTGTTAGGAAAACGCAAAATGTGATTTCGATTTCCAATCATAAATATCTTGATAATCAAACAGGCGATCGACTTGTAAAAGTCATGAGGTTCCTGATCTAAGGTTTATTAATTATCAAGCATGAGCTAAGTCCAGGATTTTGTTTCAGAGTTTGAGACAAAGTTTAATACATCATTGTAATTACTATTAGGGTATTGAGGACGTGTTTGGTGTGTTTACATCGAGTTTTAAAGATAACCTTTTCAGTTAAAAAAGGGTTATCAAAATACATGTATAAGATATGATATTTATGATTCTTGTAATGATATCATTGTTCAGATAGTTTAAGAGTTTACATTTATGAAACTGATGATTTTGTGACATGCTCGCATACGTCATCACCCACCAATTTTTTTTTGCATGAACACACAACACACGCATAATCATAGGCACAGGTCCATGATCCCTTTGCTCCAAATTGTTGTTATTTCACATTTCTTGTTTCAAATATCTTCTTAATTATTCTTATCATTACATTTTCTATCCCTCCTCTTTATCAGTCAAAATATCCCTTATTTTGCGAACAATATTTTATTTCGCCTTTCGGGTGGGAAAATTTCATTATGTATTACCTTTTCTGCTCCATGTACAAGAGCGGTGAAACTGGGGTAGGGGAACTTGTCCGTTCTCTCTTAAACAAAATGTCCACAATAAAAAACATATTTTTTTTTTCTTAAGTGTGAGGATTTTCATTTTTCCTTGTCAGCTGAACCGTCGGGTTTTGGGGTTGAAGCTCCTCCTCTGCTTTCTCCATTTTCCCTCATTACTCCACTGATGCCTAAATGGGGGCAATCCCCACTTTAGTACCTTTTCTTACAACAGTTAAATTAATTTCATTCGTTCAGTCTTTAAATGATTACAATTCATCAGCAATTTCCGTCATTTGAACTATTAAAGGCCAACTTTGGTTTGAACAAAATCGAAAACAAAGGAGCTTTTAATCAATAAAGACAAATCAGAAGAGCAAAACAATGAAAGTTTGAGGAAAATAATCGACAATAAATAAGAATGTTTTTAATCTTTCGAGTAAATATCCGAAAATGTTTCAATATAATGGAAATCCTGATATACAATTCAAATTTGAAATGCTGTCATAAAAAACTATGTCATGCACATTGCACGCACTTATTATTATGTGAGTAATGCACTATAAAAGGACCACTTTTTAGATTGGCTTGCATGTCATTGGAAGAGTAGTCCTGTCTTATGTGGGTACATGAAAAACATGCTAACCATGATTATGTTTGAAATAAGTAACATTTTAATCAAATTTGATGAAACACGGATGTTGGAAAGTAGTTCTTCACTATGTTATTACAAAACTAGCTAGATTAGGGAGAGTATGCCGCTCCGAGGAAAGAGTGGCCCTCAATACCGTACTGCTATTTTCAAATTTCTGTTTGTACTTGGCTTCACCGAGTACTTCGTCTTCATGGATTCTCTTCATTCCACATACGTACGGACGAACGGACGTACTACACAGTATATCACATAGTCCAGATTCAGTCCGTTCGTTCTTTTTATCC
>BEXV01000553.1:203518-216105 GCA_003118195.1 Hemicentrotus pulcherrimus | reverse complement strand
GGCACAGATTAGGGTCATATTGGTCCGTGTTGAGCCTATGGGAAAATTTAGGGTTATAGGGTTAGGGTTAAAACAAGACCCCTTTAAAAAAACAGCCCCAATTGAGTTGTGCCGCAGAAGAAAATAACGCCCCCCGCTACTCGCTGGCAAAAAAAGCTCCTTACCATGCACCCCCCCCCGCACTAGTACGACAGGCTGCTATTTGGGGGGAAATGATCCGAAAATGATTCACTTTTGGTTTAAGTTTATGCCTACTTCCTTCTTTCGGAGCTGCAGGGGCAGCTTAGGCTGAAGCAACATTTTAGGAGGAAATGATAGGTGCCACATGCTACATCGGAAAAAGACAGATCAGCAATTTTCAATAATAAAGTTATCATTGTCTCCGTTGCTTTTTGAAATTTAAAATGATGCTTTTAAGAAATGATGTTAATATTATTCATTTACTAAAAACAACTCTCTGGTGGAAAACTGCTGTCGGGGTGAAATTAAATAGTTTTACAAGAAAATAATTATAATTTTCCGGTAGAGACTTGCCATGTGTCACTTTTTGATGGCAAACTCTAGACTGTTAACCCTAATACCATTTCGCTGCTTCTCAAATAAATATCGATTGGCCACATAAACACACGGGGTTGAGTCATATTTTGTGGGGTCAGCATCGCACGCCACGTCAACTCAGCCATCTTTCGAACTTGACAGACAAAACCGGCAGATCATCATGAATGTCTTTCGATTAGTTGGGGATCTGTCCCATCTTTTGGCTATAATTTTGCTTTTATGGAAGATATGGAAAACAAGGTCTTGTGCAGGTAAGAAATTATCGCTCAAATTTTCTTGGATATTAAATGAAGTACCATGATCTGATTAAATGACGGTTTCAAATCGCCGCTAGTTGCTCCATAGCGCATAGCGAATGTGTGTTGTGTGTCAGCTTAGAAATAGAAGAAAACAAATTTGTTGTCAGAATACACTATTTTCTTGTGTTTGCAACTAAAATTCATTGTGTGTCCCATTTTTAAATAACATTCAGTTATCATATTACTATAATGGTACAATTTTGATAAACAAACATGTTATTTGAGGTGAGTGGTTGTCGTGTAAAATGAGTAGTCTGATAACAAAATGTATTGGTCTTATCGGTTGGTAAGGAAGCTAGCGCCAGCGGATACATGTCGCCGGTACCCTGTCCCGTCGGCGCGGGCGTTGAAGGAGCAACGTCTCATACTGCCAGCCTTGCGGATGCGGGCCGCGATGGGGGCCTTAGCTTAGCTTGGCCATCATCGGTTGACTTCAAGCTCTTTTGCCAGAGAGGAAGCACATTATCAGAATTATATGGTGTCAAAAATTTATGAGGCGAAGCCGAAGAAGGAATTTATTTCATCTGTGTTCAAATTGAGATGTTTGAACCAGGCTTGAAGACTGATTCAATTCATTTTATTCAGGCTAACAAAATAACAATTGATAATAGACTAGTACTAGATCTAGGCCTAAATACTTTAATTTTAATATGATAATGTCAATACTATTTATCAGGAAGCTGTGTATCTTAGCATTGACTCCTTTGAGCCCATCTTCTTCTTGTACTTGTGTACTAGATTTGAAGCTCAAGCCAAAGTAACTTGAAAATAATCGAGGGTACAATGTAAAATGAATTCAGCAATCCACTTTTTCTCCTGTGCGAGGCAGGAGGTTTATGCCTTTATTCTATTCTTCACAAATATAAACTTCAATTTGAATGAAGTAGTTTGTAACTGTTCATGTAGGTGAAGTAGTTTCTTGACATGAAATTGATTGTTGCTCGCTGAAATTTGTACACCTGGCAATGGTGAGTTTGTTTGGGTCCATAGTTTAGGGTATTGAATGATAATTCTTTACACAAGAAATAAATAATTTTTTTTTTTTAAATCAGATTCGTGAAGGTAAGAGCGCAATGCAATCAGGTAGAATGTCTCACTTATGTGTGGGTGTCTTTCAGGGCAGTGTGAAGAAACTAAGCCTAAGGGTGAATAATTAGACATTTAACATCCTTGAGAATGTCAAAATGTCACTTGAATTTAAAAGCACATTCTGGACTAAAGATTCAAGTACAAGTAGAGTCTACATTGTACTGTTTTATTCAATTATTCCCACAACATATTTGTTTCAAAGAAAATGGAACCAGATGTGAGTTAATGAGATGGAAGAGAGATTGAGGGGAACAACAAAAAAATGATATATTAATTTAGAAATAATGTACTGTCTAAAGGTAAATGTGCACACTGAGAATTGTATTGATTTTTGTTTATTGGGGTATAAAAACTGACAAGCAGCACAGGCTGAATTGAAGTAGTTAGTTTACAATTGGAATAATACAGTATAAGTAAACGGATGTAAACAATGATATCGACAAAGGATGTCAAAATAAGTACATGTGTTGTGTATGCAGTATAATATGAACAAAATAAACAATGGATAGAAAAACATGTATATATAACAATCGCTTGAATACATGTACAAACTTTATGCATAACATAATGTGTTCAACTTCATGCATATTGGAACATTAAAGGGATCCGGTAACTTTGTCTCAGATTCTGAAACAAAATTTTGGATTTAGCTCATGATGCAATGATAATTATAAACCGTTAGGTCAGTCAGAAACCCCATGACTTTTACAAGCCGATCGCCTGTCTGATTATCAAGATATGTATGAATGGAAATACACATTTTGAAAACCGTTGGCCTGACGGTTTTCATTACACTACAGTCTATTGGGGAAAACGAGTATGGTAAAACCGGTCCCTCAAAGATTTTTACTTTTTTGAGGCACTTCTTAGTTCTTAATCATTTTCAAGCGCGATTTTTTTAGGGCTTCAATATTACACCATATCACAGACACTGGTAACATGTAGGACCTTGTATCTCGGATTTAGCATTGTTAAACGATCCCTTTAAGAAGAGCCAAAATTAGGCAAAGAGATGATGATTTTTATTTTTTTTTGGAGGGGGGGGGGGGTTGAAACAATCACTGATCAATTTTAACAATTCATAAATTTCTTGCTTTCATGTTTCATCATAGCCTGTTTTGTATTTGTCTGCAGGTATCTCGGGCAAGTCTCAGCTTCTCTTTGCCCTGGTTTTCACCACTCGCTATCTGGATCTATTCACTAGCTTTATCTCCGTCTACAATACGTCCATGAAAGTCATCTATATACTCTGTGCCTATGCTACCGTTTACCTGATATACGTCAAGTTCAAGGCTACTTACGACCACAACCATGACACCTTCAGGGCCGAGTTCCTGGTCGTTCCCGTTGGAGGACTGGCCTTCCTCGTCAATCATGACTTCACCCCGCTTGAGGTACATGCAATTTGTAATGTATTTTTTAACCATAAAAGATCGGTAACAGATTGAAACGTACCTTTAGAAGTTAAATTGAATGTGTGTTCTTTATGTATTGTGATACTAAAATGAGAAATCTGTAACTTTTTTTGCTGTTTAAAAAAAGGAAGAATCTAGATAGAAAGCTGAACTGACACCTCTAGAGAAGTTAAATCCTCATCACATGGATAATCATTTTCTTTTTCACTTAAAAAAAAAAATGCCCCTTGCACTGAAGATTAGTAGCTACACATTCATCATATGAGAGATAATCTTTGTTTAACCAATTCTAACCCTCCCCCATAGTCTGGCCTTTTTTGATCAGTTGTGCCTCTTATAAAGAATCACTTTACTTGACCGCTCCAAGGAACTCAAAACTTACGTAGAGCCTTCTGTATACCCAAGGGTTGGCCATGGTCCTTTGAAATACATGTATATGTGCATAAGATGTCAAAATGTTGAATGATTGAAATTTGTTATAGCAAAGTTCAATCCAGTGTGAGGCTGATTGTAAACTGGCTCATCCTCTCCCTTCTACAGATCCTCTGGACGTTCTCCATCTATCTTGAGTCGGTGGCCATCATGCCGCAGCTCTTCATGATCAGTAAGACCGGGGAGGCTGAATCCATCACCAGTCACTACCTCTTCTGTCTAGGGGGTTACAGGGCACTCTACATCATCAACTGGGTCTACCGCTTTTATTCCGAGGGATTCTTTGATCTCATCGCCATTGTCGCAGGCTGTGTACAGACAATACTCTACTGCGATTTCTTCTACTTGTACATTACAAAAGGTAAGGTTTGAGGTGCTGCTGCGCAGGCTACCACAGGAATATTCATTTTCACACTTATATATTTTACGGGTAACCTTGATTATCTTTTTAATCATGTATTGGTAAAGGTAAACTCTTTAAAAAATCAGAAACTTTTATCTGAAATGTTGGCAAATTTGTAACATTTAGGCAAAATACCAGCTTCAAATAACATTTTGAGTAGACTAGTTGATACACTTGTATGGGCAAACACACTCACAGAAGTTAACTTTGAGATAACATTGGTTGGAGGTCTTGGCATGATTAACACTCTTTCCCTTAAAATCTTGAATCCCTAGTTGACTATTAGAAATAATTTCATGGGTAGTTTTGGGGTAGATGATTTTTATTCTTCTGACGATATAACCAGGGCTCCACACAAACTCTCTTGGAAGGGGGACATGATTGAACTTTTACGGTCTGTAAGCATGAGCCCTGTGTTAAAATGTCAAAATGTTGGGTCAGGCTTCGTTTTTGGGTGCCTATGTGTCCCAGGCGCCCGCTAGTGTCTAGCCTTGGATATAACAAATGACTATTTTGAGGTGATCTGTGCCTTTAAAACATATTGAGATGAATTCAATCTTGCTGCACAATGGTTTTGAATACTCCTTGACATAATTGCCATCAAAATGATAATAATCATATTTTAACACATTGAATTTCTTTGCATTTTTTTTTCTATTGCAGTTATGTATGGACAGAAGCTCTCATTACCAGCATAAGGAAGCCATTCTCTTCCAACTGTACATGTACATGCAGATGACAATGTCTTAGTGATGTATGAAATTGCTCCTGTCTCACATAGAGAGCAGACATTCTCTTTTCCAACTGGAGTTTACTTGCCATTTCCCATGAATGTGACCTGACTGGCGAGAGAGGGAGGACTTGCATGTGATAAAATGTAGAGGTTTGATTGTTACCAATAAAATTCACTTTAGTGCCCACCCAGAAGCTGACCCAGTCCAAAAATATAGACTGGCTGAGGGGGGTTGTCCCCTAAACACCTGCAAAGCCACTGTTGGTGAAAAGGAGACCACTGTTAAATATAAATAATGTCAATTGAATGAGGTGCACATATTTTTTGAGTACAATGCAATCTTAATTTTAAAAGTAGGGTTTATATATTGCACTTAATTTTACTTTAGCGTTCGGGTTCTAAATAGCTTAGAACATTAAATAATGAACCTTTGTAATGAACTAAATGTACAATATGTGCAAGATGATGCTATAAGAAAGGAAGTTTCCTTGAGCATGGCTAACTAAATGTATTTCATTGATAGTGGCAATTTGAAGCTGAAACTTTTGAAACTTATTTCCTCATTGGTAATTTTCTTCCCTTTCTCGCAAGCCACGTCACTAGCATGTGATACTATTGGTAAATTAAAAGTCAAAAGTTGTATCTATCATGTCATTTGTATTTTTGTTTTTGTTTTTCATACTCCAAATTAAATTTTTGTTGTATTTTACATAATAGTTTTACACTATTTTTTGCAGCTTGGATTTGATTTTAAATCTTGTAAACAACAATGCACAAAAATTGTGCCAGTCAAGTTGATCAAACTACTGCATTGTATTAGAACTTGATGAAATATAGGTGCGATAGTTTATGGTTTTATGTTTAGTCTCTCATGATTTTTTCTCATTTGTTTTTCTTTTTTTTTTTAAAGATTTAGATATTAGATTATTGAAATATCGAAAACATTACTTATTTAGTAAGATAACGCATGAGCTGGATGTTGGCCAAAAATGGGATTGCCCAATTATTCAAATGCTAAATTTCACACTTGGTTGCTCTCTCGGTAATCGGAAAGGAGAATTAAATTGGACTTTTCAAGCTTTCGGCATACAGGATCCAGTGTATTTCAGTATGAGCTATGTCGTGTTCATTCCAACTTTCCAAAGGCAGGAGGGTTACTTGGACTTTACTTTTCATTCATTTACATGTTTTTCTTTAAGTTTAATGCTCATATTATTGGAGTACATGTGATACTGATGTCTTCTCCTAAGAGCTGCAAGGCAACTTTTCTCACTTCATGTAGAGTCAATGCCTTTATGACCTTCCAGTAGACAATCTAAAGTCTGTCTTTAAAATGAGAATGTCACGATATATATTGTTAAAATCAAATCTTTATAGACTACCATAAATCACCGGAATTGGTCACAAACCTAGATAGAAAGAATAGATGAACTATAATTTTTTAGAGGCTTACTACTGGAGAAAATTGACGAACATGGTAATCAGTTTGATGTCAAATTCTTCAATTATTACTGTCACTTTTTATTTTTGTTTTTTTAATTTGTTCTTACTTGTCATGGACAATTTATAATTTTGTGGTAGGTTAATTTCACATCAGCTTGTACATGTAAATACATTGAAATAGTAACCCGATATGTATATGTACATGCACTTGTATTTTTTCCAAAATAAAACACCCTTGTGCATCCATGTTACCTCTTTTCCATATTTTATTTCAACTTAGAGCCAGATAGTTATCTTTTTTCTTTACTGTTGTACATAGTAAACTCCTTTGATCTCGGCTATCAAGAGAACTCATTTTTCGTGTGTATATAAACTTGCATCTACCACTGTGGTTTAAAGCTAATTTATCGTTGTTTAGTGGATGAAAGCGCCCAAGTGGAAGGCCTTCGAATCCTTTACCAAATTTGCATGATTTTGTCTCGTCGTTTTTCTTTGTGATATCTTTTTTTTTGCTCTCTCTCTTATACCTAATTATGAAATTGCATATTCAATTAACTTCAAGACTTCAACAACAGTATATTAAAAACCCTATTGAAATTGCTACCAGTCAGTAACCCATAGTGTGTGAGCTTAAAGAGTGTATCATTTCAAGAAATACTTAGATCAACAGTGATTTATTGTATAATGTTTGATGTGTCACATGTACATCCTTCCCAACCCTTTTTACATAGCTTGTTCCTGACTAAAATAATAACGTGATGACAATTTTAAACAGATATTTTTCAAGCATGATGAACAAAGAAATGACATGCAAGTGTGCATGCTTTTGTGGTACGATTTACATATGTGCATTTCAGACAGTTATACATGTACTAAAAAGAATTTGTTTCTTATAGCTTGTTTATGCTTTTAAAACAGTGCCTTTTTAAGAATCTAGTGTTTACCGACAGTAAATGGTAGGGTATTGCTATGTCTAGAAAACTTACCCCGAAAAGAAATCTGATAAAAAAGGAAATGGATTCCTTTTAAACAAGAGACCCTGTTATTTATTTATTCTTCATGAAGAATGACTTCATTTACCTGGTGCTTAGACATCGTATGTAATTGTCCTTGCTTTGTTCTGAAAAGATCGAGCAGAAATGTTTTAACAAGTCTGTACCAATGCCATTTGTCTGCTCCACATTTACTGGTTGCGTACTTAGAGCTTATTATATAGCTCTATGGTTGCTTATGACTTACATTGTTTGCAATCATTTTGTTAGGATATCCGAGTCATTAAAAGCTGAATGGATGCACAACTCTTGTGTCAGATATTTTGTTTTGTCGTTTTTTCACTGTGTTATGGATGTGACTTATTCATTAATTATCAAACGGTTTATTTATTGTTGTAAACTCATTTCACAAACTCATACTTACAAGCTACCAGTAATCTTCTTTTAAGTCATTAATTCCTAGCCCATTAAGAAATGCACAGTTCTCTTTTGAATAACTGAAGGCCCTGTAATAGGCCTATTCTTGGACGGGGTATTTGTGGATTTGCTTTAAGTAGATATATGAATTATAAATGTGTTGAAATTTTACACAGTGTCGTATTCAGTCTGTTATGGAAGCCAGCATACAACCCCCTTATTATAAGGCACAAGAAAAAAATGAAAACGATTTGCAAGGGGCAGCCCAAAATTTGCTCCCCCTTTTTTTGGATCGAATTAAACAGTGTAGATTGGTGATTTCCTATAAAATGAAATGAGGAGGGGTTTTCATTAACACGTTGATCATATCACTTCACATATTTAACGGATCAAAAGAATATTTAATGCAAATATGTATTTTAATGGCATATGAGGGGAAAATGCATATGATTTTATCGACAAATATATGCACTTCTGTTAAAAATTCAATTGGAAGGAAATAGAAATTCTCAATATTTTTGTACACGACAAACGAGACATATCCACAGACAAAATTCCCAATTTGATCTTTGCAAAGCTATAAAGACTAGTGATCTCATATTTCAAAATATCATGAATCCAACTTTCGCCACTCTGCATCTCTTGCTTTTTCTTCTTTCATACGAATAAACTTATTACAATGGTTGGATTGCCCTTTAATTAATTTAAACAAAGGTACATAATTTACACATTATAACATCATAAACACTGCCATCCCAACATTTTCCAAAAGCAAGCAGTAGTGTATTATGAACCGACAGAATGTTCCCAAATTATATTTAAAACACGGAATTTGTGTAATTTTTTTCAAAAGCCTGTTAAAAAAAAAATGAGTTTGCCGACAGGATTGTTAAAAGATATATGTTCCTTTTGCAGCCAACATCAAATTCTGTAGAACTTTGCAGGAATATGAATATGGTATGCATGTCATACGAAATTTAAACGTTAACAGTGACCTAGTATTCAAATTAATTCATCGTTTGAGGTGAAATCTGACCTTTGTTTATTCATCATCATCATCATCGCGGCTATCTTTTATTGGATAGTCTGGAGTAAACTTGGCGTTCGTCCGTTGGTTGAAACGCAGAAGAAGCAAATAACAAATACCTGCAATGCAAACATGTTTGCTCATCTTGGCCTGCATTCAAGACTCCCAACGGTAGGCTGACTACCATAATTCTTATACGCAGGTATAATTCTACTTGAGATATCAAATCTAGAAGTATAATTCAGAGAAATTAATAAAATCAAGAAGGTAATTTATCCGTTTCAATTTGTTTGCATTATCTTGCGGATGCTGGTGGGCTTGCAAACAAAATAAGAAAAGAAAGTAAAGTCGTTATGATCTTGCGGAGGCTTTATACACATTTCCATTAAAGGCCCACTGCACTACTTGTAGCTACTTGCGCCCTCTCTATATTAAACAATGCCTAATCGGTGACCATTGGTCCCCATGATCCTCTTTTTCTTATGTTAACTGAGAGCTGAGTTGATGAGATAACCACCTGTCCAGTGACCTTGCAGGGCGGGCTTATCCCTCCTGTAAACAAGTACCGATAAGCTAGTAAGTCATGAAACACTGCCCATTGAGAAAATAACCAGTACTAGTGAAAACAAGCTTTTTATGGATGCCCCCCTCTTCTGAGCATTGGAGTGCAACGAACCACGTTTTTTTCTCGTACTCTCCCCCTCCCCTTCTGACAAACCTGCATTTTAGCCAAAAAACGGGAGGAAACATGCATCACAATCAAGTGAAATGCGTTTTGTAGAATACATTGGCTTTGTGAGTCATATTTAATCCCTATATACTCTGAGTTTTGGCACACAAATTTTAAGTACTACTTCAATATAATTATTATCTGCTCCAATCTTGATTCTTTCATTTAATCCAATTCTCTAATAATGGGAATTACAAAAGGCCACGCCCTGAATATCCAAAAACAATGTTCACAATCCGATGACTCATTTTCGTGACAAATGACTTTGATGGTAGGCCTATTGAAAGCAAAACAAAATTAGTAATAGTAATACATTGATTGCATGTATTAATAATAAGGATTTATAGTGCTCCCGTCTCTATATTGGCATTCTACAGACTATTACCCCGATCATTGGATTCATTCACACACAATGTGCACCATTATGTCCACTCCCGGGTGAATAATCCTATCAGTCCCGTGAGGCCAGGCATTATGATAATAATATTATGGTAATTATTAAAAACAAAGGCTTCCTACCAGCTATAGGTCCCCATTATTTTTCTCCCCTGGGTATGGAGTGGCAGTGCATAGATTGATGCTTTGACAAAAGACTGAGCCTAGAATTTGAACTTAAAGGCAGAAATTAAATAACTTAACCTATTCTACTAACAAGAAAGAGTAGGATCACTATCCTTGTCAGTGGCTTATTGAGGCAATGGAAGGATTATCATCTTCTTTTCTCGTCCTGGTATCCCTTCTCTTTCCTGTTGTCCCCTGCTCTGTTTGCAATTCACAGCTATAAAGCCTTAACAAAATAAAAAGATCATGAAATGCCCTTTGCGACCGACCCCAAAATCTTGAAATCTACGGTCGGCTTTTTTTTTTAACCGTTTTTTAGCGACAAATTATTAAAGCATTCAAAACTGAAAAATATCAGCCCAAAGAGGGAGAAGAAGAAGAAAAAAAGAAAACTAAAGGGCAATACAACATCTTTTTTTTAAATAAAGGCCTTATATGCAACTTTCCAGGCACTGTAACGCGCCCACGCTATAGCCACAGTACATGCTATATACGGTAATCAATTGTATTCATACAGATCTAAAGATTTGTAATAGAGTTAATAAGTGTGGTAAATTGATTCGAATCATACCCACTATATAGAAACGACACGTCCTGACCTTTCCATTGGAAATGTTCAAATCAATACACAGCTGACGCTGTAACCCAAATGTATCGAATCTTTTAAATCTAGATAAATGCATGTATATATTGAAAGCGCCTCAGAAATGGATAACAGAAATCAGATCGAAGTTCAACTCCTTCTTTTACGTATTGTTCAAGCTCGATTGACCTTTATGATCTCAAAGGTCGTTCCCATGTGTGCAGAAGTTTTACAATGATTTCGAGGTATTTTCCTTACTTAGCCGGGCCTATAGGACATAACTTTATAGAGTTATTCATTTACCACCTGATCTTGATCCGTGGTGTGTACACGTCGAGCTATTTCTCGAGCAGTATTCTTTAAATTGATTCGGTATTGGTAAGTATAATATCGTGCCATTGTATTGCGTTAAAATGAACAGTATGAATGGTGCATACTTAGAAATATATACAAGGTAATATACCGATTTCGTATCTGTGATGAGTGTACAAGTCTAGTGTAACTGATACAAAGATTTATAGATAATGATGTAGTAAATATAGTATCACAGATCAGCTAGGAACCACACTTCTTTAGGAGATCAAGTTAATTGCGCTATTTTTATTATTTTATCAGGGGTATATACGATTACAGTCATGTGCCTCGCGAAATGGGAACATCATGAAACTCCATGTATATATTGAGGTGACTATCTGATTGTGTGCAGGTTAGGAGGCGTGGCTCCAGTATTGTTTGTATTTTATTTCTCAACCATGACTTTTGCTTGCTGTGAGGTTAGTTTATTTTGGTAGATATATGTTTCTATCCCCATGCATGTATATTGGTGTTGTTGTTTCTGCAAAGTATATTCCTGATCTCTTCTTATAGCAAAGTGGGGGAGATTAGATTAAAAACTTTAAAAGTATAATTAGTGCCTATGAATGTTATAAGGACGGAATGAAGAGGCAGACAAATTTATTCAAGTTCATTTCTCAGAGCCATAATAACAAACATTCAACTGTATTCTGATTTCAATCGGTTCTTTTCACTATCAATAATGTCAGCTAATATTGCACTCAAAATGTATCTCTCTTCCTCCCATCTCTATGTGTGTCTTTATGTCTGTGTATCTGCCCGTCTCCCTCTCTCTCTCTCTTTCTGTAATATAATACTCTGCATTGTTACATTTTGCCCCCTATGTCACTCTCCTCCGGGCCTCTCCCCCCTCTCTCTCTTACTCTCCCCTCTGTCTGTCTTCCTCTTCCCCTCTCTCTATCCCTCCCTCACGCACTCGTCCCCTCTCTCTCCCTCTCCCCCCTCTCTCTCTCTCTCTCTCTCTGATGTAGCCTTCGTATCCCTGACGATGAACTGCTCACTCCCATCCCTGCTTTCGGTCTTTGTCGTAATCCTGGTCGCCTTTGACTTCGTTCAGGGTGAGATGAAACCAACAAAATTTGCAAAAGGTAAGAAATCGACGAGAGAGCATATAGATCTAAATCAATAAACTGAATATAACAAAATCATCTCGGAAATACGCAATCCTATCAATATCGAGTTCAAATTGATACTTCAGTCCCACCGTAATATCATTCCGACCGATCGTTGCTATTATTTCGTTAGGCCCCGTGTTGGTCTCGCGAGCGACTGATGTATGAGCTACAAAAAGTTATATTGTATTCCTCTATTTCACTTTTGTTTCTATGAGTTCTGAGTTGGAGAGCTAAAGGGGGGAGAATGATTTCAGTACCGTATATAACTCGGGAATGAATACACAATGATTGAAGGTAAATCCAACCTTGATAACGATCTACTTGAGAACTTTCGCCATTCTATTTATCTTATTTGTTTGCTTTCATAGAAATTATTTTATTACAATTAAGGGTAATTAATGGATTGCCCTTTAAGGGCTCTTATAAAGTTCATTTA
>BEXV01000553.1:182581-196938 GCA_003118195.1 Hemicentrotus pulcherrimus | reverse complement strand
AATTTCTGCTTTTGAATATATTTCATTTTAAGACTCCAATGGCTGTCCATAATTTTTAAGTCCAACTTAGAGTTAAGTTCTACTTAGGATCTTTGTGAAACACCCCCCTGGCTCTATTGTCAAATGATTCTCTTCTCCTAAAGCCACACTGTACTACTTGTAGCTACTTCCACCCTCTGTATAGAAAAAACAACCTCCATGGTCCCCCATGATCCACTTTTTCTTACCGGTATGTTAATTGAGAGCTGAGTTGATGAGATAACCACCTGTCAGTAACCCCCCGTTGTGGTCTAATCTGTCCTAGCCAAACTAGTACAGACAGCCTTTAAAGGTAATATGTCCCATTTGCAGGTACCGGTAAACGAAAATGAAAAGCTTAAATTCCAACGGCATTGGAAAGACAATACTTATTTAGAACTTCCCTCAAAATGAAAGGGTTTGGAAATGTTTTTTTGTTGGAAAATAACGACCTTTAGTTCTCGATTCGACATAAATGATTGCAATACCTAAGTAATTGTCTAATTTTCAGGCCCTTGTACCGAATGGTTGTACGTTTTTTGCTGCACAAATAAGTGCTATTTGATGCAAATTTGTCATTAAATCCAAAGGCAAAAGAGAAGGTTACAATTTTGGTAAGTGTCTGGACACACCCCCATCTTACACAAAAACTGATAGTGAATTCTTCACCTAAACTGATGTAAGGGACAAGGTTGTTTCCAATAACCTTGTGTGGGGACACTACAATTTTATTTTAATTTATAAAAGTGTTTTACTCTTTTGATTGAATCTTGAGAATTCCTCATCCAAACCTGACCTCAAAAGTTGCATGAGTTGCTTTTACTGAATGTAAAGTTTTTATAAAATGTCTTCCCTCCCTGTAAGGATTGAATCAATAGATACTATTGTAGAGCAGTTTTAGATACGGATATTGATATTTAAAAAATATATTGTATTAATGCTATCAAATTGTAGGCTCAGTTTCCAGTGAAGAGGTTCGGATGAGACTGGTAGAGGAGCCTATAAATCTTGGGTAAGAAGAATGCAAAAGTTTGTTAGTAGTCATATAAGTCAAGTTGTGTAATTGCTTAGAAAATTGCACATGAAATTAGAACAAAATGCTTGAGATTTTGAAATAGGGGATTAATTCTATTTTGTGCAGTATATATTGACATGGCTTTCAAACTGTTTTATAATGAGTGAGCTACTATTATACTATGCACATACGGTACAGCAGTACACAACCAGTAGATTGTTCTATATAAGATTGACACTTTTCTCTGGCAACATTTCCAAATGTAATGCTCTAAAATCAGGATCGATTCAAAATAATTACAAATAATATTCCTTTCTTGTAATAACACATATCATTATAATATACAGACTCCTCTTTGTACTTACAGGGACTTTTGCTATTATTTAGCTCTGGCAACTGTAAAGCTCGGTGCATTTAAATACTGAATCCTACCAAATACCTACTTGCTATAGCTTGGCCTAGTGGGGCATATGTCGATAAATGTCTTATATTTATTTATCATGCTTATTTAACACAGCTGACTTCAATCTATAATAAATGACAGCTAATGGTGTTATTTTCTAATGTAATAATTTGTTTCTTTTTATTTCTTTTCTCTTGTTAGCAACCAGCAATGGAATGCCCCAGCTCAGCCTAAATCTCTTTTTCCAACAGTTCAATTTTCAAATTTTACAGGTATGGCAGTTCTATCAATTCTATATTACTGTAATGAGGTAATCTTGATTTCAAACCAAATGTATGTTGCATGAACGCTGCAAATAACTCTTTGAAATGAACCTGTTTTGTAAGACTAAGTGAAAGATGAAAAATGGTTTAGTTTGATGTCATTTTATATTTTGTTGAGGCAAAGATACCTTGCAGTTACCTTCATCACATTATTTTATTTTGAGGTAATCTAAAATAAAAGCCTACAATATTCAGATTTCAATATTTTCTATTCTATATATTCTAGATGCAATCTGATTCCAACATTTATCTTGTATTACATTTAAGCGATTACCTGTACTTTGTATTTTACATTAACTTTGCAGGTCCACCACATTTACGAAGATTAGTAGGAAGATGCTTTTCATTAGTAGAAAATGAGTGAGTATATTAAAAGAGACCTGCTGCTACTCTAACTTACAACTTACATCAAAAACCTTTAGATTTGAGAGAATTTGAATGACAAGGTTTATTGATAAAAATTCAAATTCAAATTCAAAGCTGATATATCTTGGAATTTACAAATTAAAAGGCATCATATAAAATAATAAAATACATGCAAATAGTACGATATAAAATTAAGGAATTCAGTAGAGAAATAGATATAACAAGAGAAGAAAGAAAAAGAAGCAAAAACAGAAGAGGAACAAAAAATGAGGGGGGGGGGAAATGAAAGAAAGAAAAATCAGTAATGAAAACCGTTTCTGGCCATTGTAACAAATTTAGATATCTTTTTGATTAATGAAATAGACTTGTCAATAATTTTTTTTAAATGATTTCTATTTACAAAGTATTTATAGTAACCATATCTGCCAACCCTAACAAATAATCCAGAATATTCTGTTTTTCTGGATTTCTAGGACCTGAAAATCCGGAATGTTCTGATTTTTCAAAATTTCAAATTTGTTGTTGTTAAATAATTATTTAAAAAAAAAACCTCTCTTTTTAGAATAAATTTTGTAATCTTTTTATTCATTTATTTTTATTTGTGTGTGTGTGTGTGTGTGTGTGCTAACGCCAAATTAAGCTTGTTTTATCATGTGCCGCGATTTCAGAGTTCACGTATTGTGTGCGTTGAACTTTGGCTGCATGATCGATTTTTATTAGCTTTTTGGTACAGATTTACCGCGTATTGCCAGTTACACTGGCATACCATGCTAAAAATTCCTAATTATTATTTTCAAATGTTGGCAGGTATGAGTTACTGGCTGCTGTCTTGTCTTGTATGTTATGAAAAGATGCACACCTTTTTTTTTAAACACACGGTTGGATTTTCCGTTTGATTCTCAATAATCTTTTATTTTTTAGTTGAATAGTGTACAAGTTTGTGTTTGTTCAAATTGTGGTAACCAAACAAAAATGTTGTTTTTAAATGGGGCTCATACATACCCAAGCTAAAAAAGTTCATTGCGGACCCCCTTTAAAGAAAGTTAGTGTGGAATCTCAATGACAGTAATATAAGCTTTTTCTTGTGTTTGAATTACAGTTACAAGTATGAATTATGCCCGTTTCAAAATGTAACGCAACATGAGCAGAGTTTTAGATGGAATCCCTACAGTGGAATTCTGGGGTAAGTTACTTTTCTGATCTCTTTTTTACTCAATTCTTTTAATAGTAAACTTAGTCAATGTTCTATTCATTAGTTCCAATCAATAGTTCTGTACTGTTAAAAGTATACCATGAATGTAGTTAGGTTTTCGTAGATTTATACCCCTTAATAGTTGTGGCCTATCTGTACAGGACAGATAGTTTTGGAAGTTTGTTTCTGTAATAGTTTTTAACTCTTGAGAACTAGTAAGCAAATTTTTAGAATATATATAGAGATATTTTGAGAGTCATGTTCTACCCTCATGACTATTGTTATAAGTAGTAATTTAAATCATTTCATATATTCAATTTGACTTAAATTGTAAAAATTTACCAATCTTGCTCATAAACATATTACAAATTATATCCATTCATATTTAGACCTGTCTAGTGATTCATGCTTTAAATTCTTAAATCATGACTGAGACTAATGTACTTTGTTTGAAACCTTTTCTGTTTAAGAGCTGTGCTTTATTCTGTTTTAGTGCGATTTATTTGTTCAAGAGTTATTCAAGTTGTGTTTATATTTTCCCCTGAAACTCCATGTTTTTATTATGGAGATCATTTTTTAAAAGTAATATTGAATGAAACTAAGTGAACAGAACTGCTGTGCCAGAAGTATAATATTCCCTTCATCTCTCAATATATCTCATACACAGGATATATGAAGAATGGGATATTGTGAATAACACATTCCAGTCCATGATATTCAGAGATGGAGATACTTGTGGACAGAAAAATAGACAAGTTAAAGTGAGTACCTACTTCTAGTTTTTATTTAAAAAATATTTCTAGGGGGTGGGATAGTCCGGTCACTTGCCTTTGCATCCAAAGGTTTTTGTTGTCAATCTCTGTCTGATGCTTGTGCCCACAAGACAAGCAGTTCATGTGCAATTGCTTGTCTTGACCCAGGTGTAGTATCTGTAAGGAAGAGTTGCTTTATTGCTTTGAGTGCTGCATTGGAATAATTACTCTCAACTTGGAATAATTACTCTCTGTCGCTCTCAACCCAGGTGTGGAATTCCTTGACTGTTTTGAGCTTTGGACTATGTTTAGTATCTAATGGGAATATTTTCTGAATAACCTTGATTGCTATCAGCTCTGGACTTGGTATTCTTTTAAAATTAGTTATGGTTGGTGCGTCTTCAGCACCACAGTATCCATATGATCACTATATAAGAATCTTTATTATCCAAAAGCCACAGTATTTTTTTTATGAACATCTATCTTTGTCAAAAAAGTACCTTATCAGATCAAATATGTACCTTATGACGATTTTTGGGTAATTTAAAAAACTATCACAAATTTCATTCACAATACTACTGATAGTTTTAGTTATCAAATATAAATATTGTTGTTATCATAATCACTGTGTTCTTTTTGTCATAGGTACAACTGAAATGCGGTACAAAGCATGAGTTGGAACATGTGTCGGAGCCTGTCACATGCGAGTATGCTATGGTTTTCCGTACGCCACTTGTTTGCCATGAACATTCATTGCTTGGTAAGTTTTTGATGAAGTGTCATCATAATGCCTGATTTGCATTGGGATATAAGTATTTTGGTTTATTTTCTAATATCTGACCTGAAGGGTCATGAATCATGTTTGATGAGATTATTTTATTTATAGTATAGGAGATACAGGGCTGATGGTTTGTAAGTCACTTGAATATATTTGATACTCCTTGTAAAAGTGTTACATGCATCTAGTTGCATCCATTTTTTTGACATGTTTGTGAGATAACCTCAGCTGTTTAGTTTATTCATTTAACATTGTAATGTAAACACATCCCTCAAAATATGAATTATCGTATTATTTCATTCAGATTTTGTTTAATGCACCAGTAAAATCATACATCTTACCTTCATCTCTCTGTCTTTCTTTCTCTCTGTCTCTCTCCCTCTCTCTGTCTCTCTCCCTCTCTCTTTCTTTCCCTCTCTAGTTTATCCCAATTTGAGTGAAGATCAACAAGCAGAATGGAATGAGTTAGAAGGGAGGTTGTACAGAGAAGAAGTCACCCAACAGGTACGCTCTGATCAAGCAGAAACCGTTCAGCAAACGGTTTTCAAAACTTGTAATTCCAATCATTAATATCTTGATAATCAGACAGGCGATCGGCTTGTAAAAGTCATGGAGTTCCTGACTGGCCTAAAGGTTTATAGTTATCATTGCAGCATGAGCTAAATCAAGGATTATTTCTTAAGGATCTAAGACAAAGTTACCGGATCACTTTAAAGTAACCTTTACATAAAGACCACCTGCCCACTAAGACCGCCTTTCTTGTCTCCCTTGAGCGGTCTTTATGTACAGGTATCACTGTATATTCACTGTTGATAATGTTACTTGAGCTCTTCATACTCTGACATGTATGTCTATGTAAAGAGTAGCATTTGGTTAGGTGCTGCTCAACGGCTTAGTTTCCTGTTAAAATGTATGTACATATAGCAGATATATGTAACATTTTTTCAAGATATATTAGTGGACCCGTATTTTTAGGCAACTTTTGGCAAGGGGTTGATAGAGAGAGAAGTGGTTATCAATAGCAAGTCGTTTGTAAATGACCTTTACTTTATTTGTATATTTGGATAGGCACTTATGCAGATGTTTTTTTTTTCTATCGACGATTTCTCCCTCTCTATATCTCTTCCCTTCCTACCCCACCTCCCTCTTTCTCTCACTTCATCCCTCTCTCCCTCTTTGTCTCACTTCATCCCTCTCTCCCTCTTTCTCTCTTTGTCTCTTTCTTACCTTCTTTCTTTCTCTGTGTGTGTGTCCTTTCTGATTTACAGGGTTATAAGAAGATGCTACATAGTATCTTTGAGTCTGCGGGGTACGTTCTAAACCCCAAACAGAAGCCCCTTCCTGCCAAACAAGATCATGAGACGCATCCTGATGATTTCACCAGTCTTGACACATGTAAAGAGGTAAGTTAAGGTCAGAGGTCGCAGAGGTCATGTAGCAATTGTCTCAATTAAGGAGGTTCCGCAGTAATGCTTGTGCGCACCTTAGTTGCTCAGGGCCAGCTAGTTATACATGTATGTATTCACAGTTCCTAGTATTGTGCATAGCAAAGGGTTTTCTGTGACACTTACCATGTTGTCATGTTCTTAAAATATGTTTTGCCAAATTGAAGAGGGATCATTTAAAATTGTCTGCAAATTTGCAACACAGGTATATTTCACAAAATATCATTCATCATCGATAGAACAGAGTCCCGTCTTATACAAAGAGTTGATATCAATCGCTACAATGTACATAAGAGAAAGGATACTTCAATTTTGGGATTGATTGGAGGACTTGCGATTGATTAGGATCAATCACATTTTGTAAGATGGTGCCCTGGAAAATATATTTTGAGAAAGTATGATATATATAGGATTTATTGAAATCAAAACATAAAAAAAACAAGAGCAAACAGTCCAAAGACTGACAACTGTCTCGGGTACAAAATAAAATTTAAATCAAATATACATAATAAAATAACAGTAATGAATAAATACATAAATTACATAAGTGAAAATATCAAATAACTAAACTTTTATCAGTAAATGTTGCAAAAAGGACATATAAACAATAACAACAATAATTTTTAAAAATATTTAAAGTATTGAGATAGTACAAGTAACATACAATAAATAAATTCCCAAGAGAGCATAGAAAGAGAAGAGAGTAAGATAGAGGAAGAGAAAGGGGAAAAATGAGAAAGGAGAAGAGAGAGAGAGAGAGAGAGAAATAGGATAGGAAGAAAGTTAGGGATGCTATTGCTTCCCAGTTGTTTCTCAATCTGAAGATGTCATTGCTCATTTTAAAAAAAATGGTCTTCATGATGTGTCCGTGACTTGTAAGAGAAATTATTCTTGATATTTGTAAAATGCCCTTTTTATATTAAAACTGGTTTTCTTTCTCCTTTCTTTCTGTAGGAATATAGAAAACTCAATGCTGAGATAGAAACGTTGAAATCACAACTCGAATCAAGACAAAATGACCCAGGTAAGTTTCTATCTTTCTTTTTCTTAAAGCCCTCATTATTCCCTCTCACTTTATGTCATTATAGTATTTTTAGTTTCATGATAACATTCACAATTCAGAAGAGTGCAGAGGACAATATTATCTTCTTTCAAACTGGTATCAAAACGTTAAAAACAAAACAAAAATACATGTAAATTCATAGCTCTTTCATTCTTTAAATCTCAAAAATGTTTGATCAATAAACCAAGCCTTAAGTATTTTATCCCTTCTTTTTCTTAAGTTCCTTATTATTCCTTCTTACTATATGTCATTGAAGTATTGTGAGTTTCATAATAATTTTCACAATTCAGAACGAGTGCAGAGGAAAATATTATCTTTTTTCAAACTAGTATAGTAAAATTGAAAACAAGAAAAAAACAATATATGTGCATTAGCTCCTTCATTTTTCAAATCCTTCCAATCTATTGTTGATCAATAACCGAGACTAATGTGATAAAGAATTACCACATTGGAATGGCTTCTTGTAGAAATGTATGTAATGATATTACATATGTAAATACATGTTTACTTTTCTGTGGGTCATAGACTACCTCATTAACTACACATATTTCCTTTTTCAATGTTGTTTTGACCAAATAATTTTTTTGGTGTGATTTGTTTTTCTAACAAGAGTTACAACAGAATGAGTAATTTATAAAGATGAATAATACCTCTTTGAAACTAACATGGTATCAATTTGATAATTTATCATTATCTTTTATTTCTTTCTACCATTGCACTCCCAGCACAATGGCCCTTTGGAATGGATGGTAGAGATTTTTCCCACTAAATTCCATCAAAATTGCACCCTCTAGCGTAATATGGAGTTCATTGCTCTTTTAAATGCCATTAAAGCTAAAAACTTTGCTTGTGTTGTATACATGTTTGTTTCATATTTTTCCTTCTCCGTTATAGAAATCTTTTACAAAATGTCACTTGCTTTCAGTACTTAGAGCTCCATATCTGTTCACCATTCTTCAATAACAAAGCTCTTTAGAAGCACCTAGAAACTTTGTATACATGTAACAATGATGTATCAAGATATGATGCAGGAGGCATTATCTATATGTATGTTCAAAATACATTGATATAGAAATGCAGGCCTGATAATTACCTGATTTAAATCGGTTTCCTGATATATAATTTTCCAGATATTTTTTTTTTCCCTGATTTTTTTTTCTTCCCGATTTTACCCCTGTTTTCCCAATAATCTTACTCAAAAGGGGGAAATGTTGTTAGGTGCCATTTTTTTTTTTTACTCAAGGGGGAGTGGTTGAGAAAAAAAAAAGAAACCCTTTTTTTTTTAGTGCTCACTATCACTCCTGAGAAATGTAATAGAAGGAAACGGTTTTAGGATCCTCCTTGCCATTGATATTCATGGTGACGTTGACAATAACATGTTAGTGATCTTGATATTCCCCAACATGACCATAAATGTACAGTTAACAACTTAATTATTCATTATTGATTTGAATAAGAGGTATAAATAATTTAGTTGTATTTTGTATATCATTTGAAGTAATCTGTAGGTATTAGTATTTAGTGCCCATGTCCCCATAAGCCAGTCTGTATCCAAGTGCATTTATGTTCATTAAAGACCCTATCCGATGAAAATACAACTTGATATAAATGGGTAACTGAATGAATTTAGAATACAAATATAAAGGAGTAAAAAGTATTTACCCTTTCATTATTGCACAAAAGCAAATTAAAACCTCATTCTCAGCACCCCTCTGAATTAAGGGTCAACAGGGGTCAAATTTACAGAAGTTACAGTGACAACATAACTTGTGGATCTGACTGGTTCACCTTTGTAGCTGAGGCGATGAGCCGTGCTTAATTAATGCAAAGTCATTGTGAATATGCATACTCCACATAAGATGATTTCATCAAAATCTGTAAAACAGGTGTCACATGCATATTCAACTGTTCTACACATTTTTACATAATAGCAGTGAAGGTGAAGGGATGTTCCTTTGTCTACCATAGCAATTGTTGAGGGTAGAATGAGGAACTGTATATTTTGTCCGCTTTCTTTGTCTGTCATGTTCATAGTGAATTCATCCATTCATTTTTCAGTACGAATATGGTCTTTAAGCCTTTTTCTTCCAGCAGAATACTCACAAATTTTCAATCTTCTCTTCATTTTTCCCCCCAAACTATTTCTCTCTTTCTTCACCCCTTTTTAGATTTCACAAATAACTAGTAGTTGTGGTCAGCCCCATTTGTGTTCGATTCATAGAAGGTACAATACACATTGATATTGTTGTCATGCAGTATATGTTGTCTTCATTTTATGGGCTTATGACATGCAAATTCCTCTCATCCCCACCTCAATCTTCTCATGCTGTTATCATGCTTGTTTCAATTCTTTATTCTCCCAAACACACTACTTAAAAAAAATATGGAAATACCACCCTGTCTAAACTAGTATAATTCATTCTTCATTGGCAAACACATACCACGTCTGTTTTTTTGTGTGGTCATATCAGCAATCAATGCAGGTTATAGGACAACATTTGTCTGTACAGGCAAAGAGCTTTTGGAAAAATCTAATGCATTGAATGAATCTGTTATATTATTCCCCTCGAAGGATAGACTAATTGTTTGACTCTATTATAACTCTTTTAATATTCTATACCATTATCTATTTGTCTAGCTATGTCATTAAATGGTGACCATGATATGGTGGATTCACAATTTACATCACCATCTAGCAACACCAGTGTTTAGTCGATTTCATGTGATGCATTTTGGGCAGTTAACAAAAGTACCAGCTGTGGCAGTATTCTATACCCTTGGAGATGAGAGCATTTTGGTGGGGAAGGTTTAAAACAGTCAAACCTGCTTTAGTGACCATCTCTATTAAGACCACCTGTCTACGAGGACCACATTTTTTATTTCCCTTGATAATGGTTTCTCATTAAAACATGTACTAAAGGAACCTGTCTACAAAGACCACCTGTCTACACAGGCCACTTTTTGTGTTTCCCTTGGGCGGTCGCTATAGACAGGTTTGACTGTAGCTTATCAGGGGTAAAATTTTGCACTGATATCAGAACAATCAATCTCATTGAATGCATTTACACAGTTTGGACCACTTTGGTCATTTCGATCTGCACTGGTTGAAAGATGTCGGCCCGAGAGCTGAAAAATTGGCCCATCGGCAGGGGTGCTGCTAATTGTGAATCCACCCTTTTACATCCTTTTTGTTTTTAATATTGTTTGATTTGAATGGGTAAGCTGTAATAGCAAAGATTATATGCATGTTTCAACAGCAAGGAAGGTTACTGAGGAATACCTGTAAAAAAGAATTCTAATAAATTGTAGGTTGATATAACATCAGGCAAAGAGAATTTGTCTGCAGGAAATGGATCATAGCATGTTGTAGTGATCAAAGAACTTTGTATGGGAAATTTGCCTACGCATGTTATACAAATAATGCACTGTTGCGAGTGAGTTAGGGCAGGGCCAGTGCACAGAGTATAGTCAGTGCATGCACATCGGTGACGATACATGCGCCCGCAGGGCAAGTGCATTATCGATCTCGCACTGACTAACCGGAGTGCACTGGAACTGCCCTAAGACATGAGCGAAACAGTGCATTATTTGTTTTTTTAAGATGGGTCGGCAATACATTCTTACAATACAGTCTAGATCTAGGGTATAGATAGATATTAGATCTAGAACTAATGTTAGATCAGCGCTTGAAAGTTATGCACAAATTAAATTTCGCTGAATTACGCGAAAGCGATATTGGCAGGTATAGAGCGTGATGGGAGATGTTTTGCTCGGTGGGAATAACTCATGCAAGCCCACTTGATGTCAATTGACCAATGGGATCGCTTGGATTCTAGAATCTGTCTTCTAATACTTTTTAACACATGTCATTCTTTATTTTTTACCCCTTATTATTATTATTATTATTTCACCCCTTGCATTTGAATCTACAGTACTCCTCTTAACATGCCTGTGTTACCATCAATCCCTTCTTATTATTTAATGGAATAATTTTATTTTCTGCATCATCATACTTTTCATGCATGTCCACACTTGCCACAACCTTTGATTGCCTGTCAAAATATTTTTTCCCGTTTATGATTCTGATAATTTATGGCTGTGTCTTACTTCGTCCACCATTGTAATTAGAGAAATTGGCAGCGTTTCACGAAACCGGCATACATGTAACTTCAAGTTCGCTGACACAGTGACACCCATTGAAATGCATATAATGAATTGAAAACGTGTTTTAATGAGATGTTGGTAAATTTGTACTTATGAGAGTTACGTGAAAAGATGCCCTGGTTTCCATTTTGTCTAATCGTCAGTATGCCTAGTAATGGTGTTCAGTGTATGCGACACATGACTCTCAATCTAGACACCTCTGTCTTCTACTCTAAATTGTCTTTTAAGCAGGTCTATAACTCTTCCAGTCAAACTCCAGCCTATTTGTTGTGTGCTGTACCAACGAATGCATGCGCATAGATGAGCAAAATCAATGTTCTCTGAATGTTTTGTGTTACATGCTGTTATACTATATTCAAAATGTCAGCTTTGAGTATTATTTCTCAGGGGAAAAAAATTGCATGTTTAAATACTGCCTAAAGAAAGTAAAACTGATCTGCTCGACTGCCCAATAGGTAGATCTTTATTCTTTTGTCTTGGTGATTTTAAAGGAAGCATCATCATTGTAAACCACCCAATTACATTCTTTCTCTTATGCCTTCCGCTCTTGTCTTATTGTTTTCTTCAGCAGTTGGTATGTCAGTCAACTTGGATCGTGATTACGATAGAGATGATATCTATGATCAGGATTGATAGAAAGCCGACAGTTCCTCGCAATTCACCACGACACCCGGTCCATTTCCTGTGAGAATTTCCTATCGAAATGTGAAGTAAACTTATGTGAGGTTCGGATATTGTCACATGCAAGTACTCTCTCTCAGAGAGCTGTCGACCATTGTGTTGTAAAATTTTAAATCTCAATATGGCAGTTGGCTTTTACTTGGTAAACTGTCTTTCTAGTTTCTTTTTTTTCCAAGTACATCAGAATGATCTTTGTTGTTGTTGATTTTTGAATTCATATCCTTTATCATGGTAGCCTGATTCAGACAATAAAGTTTTATAAATGAATGCATACATGAATTATATATTAAAAAGCAGCTTGTCATTTTTTGTATGTGATGAAACTCAAATAAAAATTACTTCAAAGCATGTGTGTAGATTATGGAACTTCAGCCTTGGCCAGACATTGCCATTGATATTGCTCATCTAGAGATAGATTTCTATTCATAAAAATTGTGAAATATGTTTTTTGCCATCTGTTACACGCTTTTGATGTTCATGTTCATGTACATCATACATCATATTATACAAAACAGTTTGTATAACTCTTTTAAAACATTTGTATAATGGTTTGCAATTTGACTCGCTTTACTCATTGTAATGTCTTTCACTCTTTCTTTTGATGCCCCCGCCACACGTAGTGATAACCGGAGGCATTATGTTTTCAGGTCGTCCGTCTGATTATGTTGCAGGCGGAGGTATATTTTTGACATGCATGGAGTCAATTTTTACTAGTTTCTTCTTTTCTATACTAAGTGTTTCTATACATAATATCATTGAATACTAGTATAGCTCCTCAGGCTATTGAATCCTTTCTGTGAATAGAATAAGACAGAGATGTGTAATGAAATTCTTCAGCTTCGTGCATCTTGGAGCATTGGCAAATTTACAAGTGAATTTACATACTCTTTTTTATGCTTGTATCATCTAGATGGTAAGAGTAATGGATAAGATCATTATTACATTTCTTGGTGGAAAAACAAAAAAATTAATCGATTTGTGTCCAAGAATCCAATCACATTCTGAGACATTCAGAAGAAAAAAAGAAATATACAAAAACTGACTATATTTTCCTTGTTTGAAACACTGAACTCTTGCAATTTCTTGGAATGGTACACGGAAAGGTGCTTTTGTAAACAACAGTTTGTAATCAACAAATTGAGTGTCAAATCCATGTTAATGAGATATGCTATGTTACATGATATGTGAAAAGTAGTACATAACTGAAATGTTCGTTCAATATTTTGAGTTCTATCTCAATTTTCTTTTGGTACTTTATTTAGTTTATTATAATTTTTGTGTGGTGATACGTGGGATGTAATTTATAGGAACATGATGATTTGATCATTCACCTTATGATATTTGGAAATATATGGAACTTCTTTTCATAGTGAATCTCTATGAATCTATCAAAGTTGCAATTCTATCATAAGTCTGTCTTAAGCATTTGATGAAAAGACAATTAAATAGTAGCTTCATTTACATGATAAGCTCAAATATACTGTATTTTGGTAGTAAAAAGGGTCACAGCAATAGTGCTTCTCAGACAGTTTTTAAAACATGACCAAAATGAATTGATTTTTTTTAAAGGTGTGATTACACATGCATTTATTAGGAAAGATATCTTTTACCCTGAGATTTTTAAGAATTTAGCATAAATAAAGACAGTTAGCCCAGGTTTACTAGGAAACTTGAATACTTAGGCAAGGCGAGTAAAAAGGGAAAGGATGCACCGGTTTTGGGTTAGATTCTCATTACATGGTTTATTCCTTCGACTAACTGTCTCTTAATTGCTATCATATAGTAACCTTGATTTTAGTTTTTTTTTTCAAATAAAAAAATTGTATTGAATAAAATATTTACATGTTGTGTAATTTGCGTTAACTATCAAGTTTTGTAGAATTGAGTTATGCTGTATGCTTGGAAATGTAATATTTCTGGAATCAATTGATTGTAATAAATGGTTCATTTTCTATAATATATTTAATTTAGAATGATTTAAATCATTTGAAATGTGTATTTGCAAAACAAACTTATGATTGGCTTATGTGAGTGGGCGAAAGTTGGCAACATACAAAAGTAAAAAAGTGAAAAGAACAAGAAATACAAATCAAAAGTTGTTAGTAGCATACCATACGTAGAACTGCTAGTGGTGATTGTTGTTGTGTTGGTGGTGAT
>BEXV01000553.1:153855-165080 GCA_003118195.1 Hemicentrotus pulcherrimus | reverse complement strand
TTGTATTCGCTTTTTGGCAAAGATTTACTGCGTATTGTCAGTTACACTGCAGCTGCAAGTGCGATTTTTTATTTTCGATGCTTAAATTTCCTAATTCTTATTTTCAAATGTTGGCAGGTATGTATTATTAGGCAGTTTATAAATTATTTCCATGAAATATCTCGAATATAACATGTATTTGTATCAAAAAGACATTGATCAAGATTCTTTTTACATTTCTAATAGTATGTATTTAAGATTGTTTTCATGGAAAAATGGATAAGAAAAAAAAAGAAACAATTTAACAAGAAAATAATTTCAGCTCAGCAAAGGTTTGATTCATTTATGACATCACCATTAAAATGTTTTTTTATAATTTTAATACACAGCATGAACACGGGCATTGCCAGATCAATATCATCGGAAAATAAATCCAATGCTTCAACTTCTGGCTCAGGTGCATCATCCTCATCGATAGAAGACAGGCCATCAACCTCAGGTGACCCCGGGTCAGGTCAGGGGTCAACGTCCTCCTCCCAGCAGAAGAGGCAGGCATCACCGTCAAACACTGCCATGGGCTCCACCAAGGTACCCAAATGGTTCAAGATTGGTAAGTAGGGTTTGAACCTGTAGACCATGGGCAGCGGATCCTGCCCCCAATTTCCACAGTGTACATTTAGACTAAGAATGGCTATTTTTCTTCTCTGTGAAACAGAATGGCCCAAAATCATGGAAGGTTTTCATCTTACCCCATCATTCAATATTCTGTAAGCATTGTATGCACCTTGCCTCATGTTCAGTGAACGGTTAATATTCACGTTGGGACAAAAGTGATTACTTTTTTTACTGGTCTAGGTTTCAAAAAAGTTTTCTTCCTTCTAATCACAATTTAGTATTTTTGTGTAAGATTTTGCAGTGAAAAGCGGCAGAAAAAAAAGCTACTGGTTTTGCAGTAGATCCCAATTCAGATATACATGGTATTGTACCACTGGTAGGAGGCTGTTACGACACACACATGCCAGAAAGCGACTTTCTATAACTCACTTCTAGGGTTTTTTGACTGCCCTATACATGTTTTGCCATTGATAAACAATTACAGGGATTTCTCTTTTTGATGATTAATAAAAGGACAAAGTGGACTGTAACTTCCTGATAAGATTAGTTTGTATCAAATAAGCACAAACTTTTTAAGTTACAGGCATTGTAATGTTAACAATCTTCTGATTTATTGCAAAAGTGCACATCTGTATTTAGCAGTGCAACATGCTTAATGCCCCTGTGCTAGCCCCACAACAAATTATGTAATTCGTTTTTGTTGTTTGTTGTCTTTTTCTCTTCAGGCAAAAGATGATGCTCTTTCCTCCTACCAATTTAGACCTAGGCCTAGACTTTAAAGAATTGTGATTGATGGAGGTTGATTGCAAGTCCTGTGATCAATCCTAAACTGTGAAATTCTCTGATTTACAGACTTGTGATTGACGTCAAATTATGTTCAATTCCGATCCTCATTGCAACTGTTTATTAGATGGGGCACTAATTTGCAACTCTACAAGATTTAATTGCTTGTGTGAAATACATAAGATGGAGTCAAACCTGCTTTAGTGACCACCTGTCTACAAAGACCACAATTTGTTGTTTTCCTTGAAAATGGTATCTCATTGAAACATGTACTACAAGAATGTATCTATAAAGATCACCCGTCTACAAAGACCTCTTTTTGTGTTTCCCTCTGGCAGTCGCTATAGACAGGTTTGACTCTATATTGTTGATGATGGCTTAATTTTAGAATTAAGTGAATGATGAAAACTGAAATAATCTAAGGATAAACAAAGGGATGTTCTCTCCAACCTATTGGGATTTTAATGATTAGCCAGCAAGGATGAAGCTGGTTTGTTGCAGCATTATTGATAATGTGAGATTCATTTGAATGATGAAAAATGAGATCACAAAAGAATAAACAAAGTGATGCTCTCTTCAATTTATTGATAAGTGATGATCTACAACTCTGGTCTTGATAATTCACTTAGAAATAACAAAATGATACCATTAATGATAGCTCTATTTTAGAATGAGCGAAATGATAAAACATAATAAGGTACCTGTAGTCACACTTCATTTAAAGAAAATGTTATGTTTGAAATTGAAGTAAAAGATAAATTTTTGTATCAGTGATTAGCTGGTAAAGCAGAATTGCAGATACATTTAATAATTATTGAGATTTAATTTCATGTATAATGGGTACTTGATGGAAGATTTATTTCTCCTTATATGGGGAAAGAGGGGATGATTTTATTTCTCTCCTTTGGGAGTCTGTCATGTCGAGACAATCTGATCGTGGGGTATATCCTTTTACAAATGCTCATATGCCAAGAAATTAGATCTGGCATAAGACAGACAACGAATCTCTGATATTACATGTACATCAATTTGAAATCTGATATTTGAATAATATTAGGAGAAACAAAATAAAGTTGAAAATATCATTGTTTACTCTATGGGAAGCTTTCCAAAATTGGTTGGAAAGGGGTTTCCCCCTCCATTTTGTCTACAATGTAGCAGGATTTGATCAGTTATATAATCCTTCTGTGTTGATTACGTCCTTGTTATCCTCAATTCAATCATTCTCGCCCCCTCTTGCAATACATTTAAGACATCACAAGAATTGATAAGCTAAACAATTTCAAGGCATGATAGACAGGTGAAAATCACTGCTTCTGTCTTTGACTCATAAATTCAATTAATATGATTGGATATGAAAGCTTGTTAAGTGTCTTAAAAGTGCAAGTTCTTTTATACAGTACACGTAGTACGTTGTTCAGTTAATGTTCATTCATTATCTTTACATCTCAATATATCATTAATGAAGTAAAGAAAGATATTTCACCATGTGGCTGATCGAAATATTGATAATCGTAATATACAATATCTGTTGAAAAATTGATATGTTTAATATCTAATATCATATCATTAAATGGTTCAAAACTATTAATTATTTGTTTGATGTTGTCATTATTCCAACAGATTTAGTACAACTATTTGTCATATTAAGTTAACGAAAGATACAGCATATTTATGTTTGTGATGCTAAATTGTCATTAGTGATGTGGTATTGTTGATGTAATGTTTGGTTTGGTGGCAGTAATGGTGATATGATGGTAATGATGGTGGTAAGGTTGGTGATGATGATAATGAGGGTGATGATTATGACGGTGGTGTTGGTAATCTAATCGCTTGATTAATACTAGATATAGAAAGATGCATTTATTCTGCTAAATCATCCAAATGCAGTCGGTAAACCAAATTGTAAACTCAATCCCCTGGCATTTGATAAATTGTATACTTCCTTATTGTCATTTATGTTACCGGTAGTCTATTGTTAATATTACTGTATTTCAGTGGAGCCTCACCTTGACGAGTCCAGTCTCGGTTTTCTTGCATGATATATAAATTGTAAACTCAAGCACAATTTCAAGGATTTCACGGACCGACTTGTATCATGTTAGTCCAAACGAGTGGTTGGCCCCCCCCCCCTACTCTTCTTCTAGGGTGCCTGTCTCCTTGCTGTCAGTATCATCAATTATTGAGGTATATTACCTTTGCAATTAAGAACTACAACCTCATTGGAGGGTTTCAAATTAAAGTTGAAATCCTATTTGCTTTTTTTTTTAGCAATGCTTGACAAGAGGTTTCCAGTTTAGTTGTGCTTTTCTTAATTGCAGAAATTTACAAATCGCAAATTGTCCACTACTGTAAAGTTTTAACAAATTAATTTGTGATACTATTCCTATCTACAAAAAAAAAGTTATCCAATGAACGTCATTTGGATGTAATTTATTGTTACTTTAAAGAGCTTGCAATGATATGTTGTGGATTTAATTCGACCCTTCGTAACAACGGCTTTTGAATGCAAGAAAAACGCATTGCGATTTGTAAGTTTCTGAAATTGACAAATGTAACAACGAAAGAGAAATTGAAATTGAATTAAAATTGAATTAAATTTGTTTTAAAAGATAATTTGATATCTTGTTGAAAACAGAATTTGACTACAACATCCTCACCAGCTGTTTATATTTCGTTGTTTTGCCACATTACTATTGAGGCTTCGTAGCCCATAATAAAGAAAAGCAGTAGTGATAAGAACCCTACCATGTACAGAGCCCCACCCCGCTCTGTACCGTGATGGTCTACCTTCGGTTAATACCGATTATTCCATCTCCGAATGCTTAGAAGTTTTCGGAAACAATCCATTATTGTAAGGGAAAATGTGAGCAATTGATTTTGAATCCTGTGAATTGATTTCTTGTTCAATTCTTAGGACAAAGACAAATATTGTTTTCTTTTTAATGATTTAATTTCACTCGAATTCAAATGATTTCATTTCTTTTCATTTGAATTAATTTAACTTTTCATGGTTTCGGTATTTACAAAGTATGTCCGTGTATTCCATTCATGGGACCGTCTTGCAGTCGGTTGTATTGCACAAGATTTTTCTTTTTATCCAAATCAGACGGTAATGCGTTTAGATTTCACATGGGCGCAGCCTGCTTTTGTTTAAAAAAACAAACAAACACACAAGTAGGCTATTTCGAAGTTTGACATAACTCTTTGTGTCATTTGAAATTGTTTTGTGATATATCGTTACATTTTTACAAATCTTGCCCAAACTCAAAAGTGTATTCATTTCGTTCATATGATTTGAATTTCAACCTGAAAAGTTTTTCGTGAACTCAAAGACATGGTAATGTCAGTAATTCCTGTGTAGTTCTATCATCAAATACATATACAAAACACGAAGAATTGAATTAATATTTACAATACTTACCTAACACTGTATTCCGAAAAGATATCAGACATTTCATTATGAACCCCCTCCCCCTCAAAAAAAGATTGACTTTTTATGTTGCATGAACTAAAAAAGATACCAAACCAGCGCATGTAGGCCTAGGTAATAACTGCATGCAAATACCAATCTATAATTATGAAACTGAATTCATTTGCGATTTCCATATTAGTTGTGCTTTTCTTAATTGCAGAAATTTACAAATCGAAAATTGTCTATACTGCTGTAAAGTCTTGACAAATTATTGCTTTATCTTTGTAGTTTTTTTTTTTTTTGGTGATACTTACCTATCTCCAAAGATAAATTATCCAATAAAAGTCATTTGGATGTCATTCATTTTCACTTTAAAGAGCTTGCAATAATTATGTTGTGGGTTAAATTCGACTTTTAGTAACAACGGCTTTTGAGTGCATGAAAAACGCATGGCGATTTGTAAATTTCTGGAATTGGAAAATATAACAAAGAAAGAGAAATTTAAATTGTTTTGAAATTGAATTGGATTAAAAAATGAATATAATGTGATATTTTATCGAATGCAGTGTTTGTCTACATCATTCTCTCCAGCTCGGCTACGACTTCGTCGATGCTAGGTCGGCAGAGTTGAGAGCTCTGTCGACAGATGTTGCCGATGGCGGTGAGATCGGCGTTGGTTGTAGCACCTCCCATTAAGGTGAGAAGACGTCCGAGCTGGAATACGTCACTCGCGACCGAGGTCAACCGGTCATCGAGGACGCATTCCGGGGCGATGTGGACATACACCTCCTGTAAAAAATATGAGGGGAACACATGACGATTTAAATTCTTTGAAATGAAAGGGTATTTGTTTATATTTTTATCACAAGCTACTGAAATACAAATGATATAAACATAAAAAATAATATGACATAATGCGGGTAGATAGCCAAGAAAAGGAAGCGTGCCGGCCCCAATTCTGAATATTATTGAGATCCTGTGGGCACATTGTCTATGATGTCAACATAAATATGAAATCAATAATTAGCCAAATAATCCTGTTAGGAAGGTCGATCTATTTGCTTGTTCTGCCCCTTTCGCTTTTTCTCACACACACACACAAATGATTTACCAAATTTCATAGGAAACACATTAGAAGAAAAAAGACAATAATCAGCTGCATACCCTTCTACGGTACTTCTCCTTGTTTTCATCGGAAAAGCGGTAGAAGTAAGGTGCATCGCAAGGACACGCGAGCCCGAAGTCCACGATAACTGCTTGCCATCGGCCAGTTGGTGTCTTCCGGAGCAAGCAGTTATCTTCTTTAAGGTCGTTCATGAGAAAGCCTTTCTCATGGATGCGACCGAGAGACTTGGCGATGTCGAGAGCCAGAGCAAGCCTGTTTGGAGAAAAAAGGACGGGAATTGGTTTAACAAAAATGCTGGTTGATGCATTTAATCAGCATTATTTTATACAAACCTTCTACTGCCCCGAGCTACAACGACATCATCATCATCGTTTAGTTTACCTAGGTCGAAAGTGGCAAATGCAGATCAATGTCTTTCCACAGACTGCTGTCATATCCACTAGGCCTCTATCAAAATAATGTAGCACTCACATTTAAAGACTTTTGATCGTTCAAAGACTTAAAGATTTAAAGAAAAACTCATCTGTACTCACCAGTCTTGCTGACTAAGGGCTAGATTTCGCATGCCACGGCTCAGTGTCCAGGACTCTCCCGTCATCGTATCCCCGACGAAATCCATCGCAAGACCTATCTTACCTGGGCTGATCTCCAAGCATCCAAGAAAAGTGGGAAAACAATCCTCCCTGCCGAGAACGTCAAGGATGAAAGCTTCCGACTGGATGGCGTTCACCTGTCAAGTTAAACAAAAACAAAGAAACTTCAGTATAGATACACATTCATGATCATTATCAGTATTGGTTTTTTTTAATGTTTTTTTTAATGTTTTCATCATCATTCTCATTCTTCCCTCTCTTAAGTCATCGTCTGTCGCCAATGCTCAGTCATAAAGGGGCATCAACCAAATTATTCTGTTGATTTAGTTAGTTTAAACCAACCTTCCTTGTCATTGCTCTGATGTCGTCAGGTAGTTCAAAGGTTTTCAGCGCTATCGGATGGTCGGTTGCACGATGACGGTAAAGATGTACCGTCCCGTTGGCCCCGCTGCCCAAGAAGACGTCGCCACCGCCCGTGTGAAACGACATCAGATCAGACATCCCCCAAACGTAGGAGGAGGCTGATGGGCCTTGTGCTGGGACAGCTGCTCTGCTCGGAGGCGAAGTGGTTCCACCATCAGCAGCACTCACTTTAGGAGATCTGGTTAGAGAAGAAAGATATCAAAGTAATAATACAATAAAAACATTATTAAAAACAAAAACAAAAACAAATCGAAAAACCTTCTCTGATTTTTGCATTTGCCTACTTAAATGAAAAGATAATCAAATGTTATCATTTGTTTTAGAAATTTTCAAACAAAACTATTAAAAAAAATGTTGTCTTACCGTGAAGCTGTGTGTGGAGTAAGTTGGAGAACCACAGGGGCCTGAGTGGGCAGAGGAACTGTTAGAGGTGTATCAGCTGGAGGGGTACCAGGTCCACTAGCCGAAGGGCTGGGGCTAGGGGGTCTAATGAAAAAAATGGAAAAACAGAAGAATTTGTTCATGTTTATCCTTTCATTCCACTAGATAATACTTTCTGACCAGTCTAGTGGCAGATCCAAGAGCACACAAACGTTGCTTGCATCTCTCTAGAATGTGATATATATACATATATAATTTGTTTTGGTATTTATTTATTGATGGTTTCCTCGTGTATTCATTCTTTAAATTATTAGTTAATCAATTAATTAATTAATCTATAATCTGAAGTTGATTCCATCATTTATTTGTCTGTTTGTATGTTTTGTTTATCACTGTTTTTATTTACGTAGGGTAGCCCTTTGTTTGTGATTCTTACATGAGGGATATTGGGATAGTGTCGATGGGGGCTGTGCTAGGAGTAGATGGATGGGTGGGTACTACTCCATTGTCTAATGGTGCTGTAGATTGTGTTTGGGGATTATCTCCAGAACACCTAAAAGACAACAGAAACACCGACATAACATTTCCCATCGTGATACTGGATTCCTGTGACTATGATTCGACATGGCGTAATGCTCTTCACAAAAAGTTGAAAATATTAACTACGTTTCTCAATTACACCACTTTAAATTTACAAGAGCATTTCTATTTCACTTTTATTGTGCTCAATGTATTTTTGTTGTTGATATTTACCAAGAGACACAAGTAGACGGGCCGCTGTCGGCAGGAGAGAGGACTGTTGGATGCCATGTCAGATCCTGAAGGAAAAAAAAGGGGAAAAAATCAAACGGTATTTCTCATGGATATTCTATAGTTATACAATTATGAATATATTTGTTTGTATCATATAAGCATGCCCCTTTTTCTCGATTTTGAAATAAGAGAACCCTATCGGAAGAGATAGAAATGATGAAAATCAATGGGATGAAAACCTAATGAAAAGCAACATTATTATACCGTCAAACCGATATGCAACAAATATAGAAAAAATAAATAAATAAATGGTTTACTTGGATATTCTTCAAAGCAGCATCTTTCTGCTTTCTGGCCTCGGCCAGCTCTAGCTCCAAGACTTGAAAATTCATGGCCTGGTCCAGGAACCTCTCCTCAAATGCCTTAGCCCTTCTCTCTGCGGACACTCTCCTCCTCTCTGATTCTGTCACCAGAGAGCTGATCTTAGTGAGGAGAACTGTGCTATCTCCATCAACCCTTACTCCAAGCTGAGTTGCCAGGCTCTGTCATCCAAAACAAAGCAAGAAAATAAAAAAAAAAAAAAAAAGGATTTCATTTTGAATTTTGGGTTTCTTATTTCAATCTCTGAAATTTTGTATAAATATTATATCATACTTGTTTTTGTATTAAAGCATCAGACATACAATTCAGTTTTAGCTAACATGGTTTAAAACTTTAAATAAACTCATTCTTAACTTAACTTGTTAAAAATAAATCAATTTTTAAAATCTATACCGCCCTAAAAAGGTTACAATTTGGCCCTTTGACACATTAATTTACAAAAAGTCATTAATATTGATATGAATTATATCTCATTTTATATTATTGTTACTATTGATATTACCAACATATTATGCGATATTAGTTTCACTATTGCTATCATAATTGCCGTAATGAAATTTTTGATTTCATGCTATCGATGATACATATTTCTAGCGCAAAAATGATAAATTCGAAGTGATTGATTTCAACTATTATTATTAGACTACTAGTACTCAAGACTTACAACAATGCCTTGCTGAAGTTGTTCTTTCTCCAAGTTGTTCTGGAGGTACTTCAGAAGGAGCTTGCCCGACATAGGTGGTGTGGGTGAGATGGTAGAAGGCAGAGAGAAGCTGGGGTCTTGGAAGGACCTACATAGCTCCTGTTTATAATAAGTTTGAGGCAAAAATGGTAACTGTTTTTTAATTTGTATCGGTGAACGGATGTCCATGTTTATGGCTATATCATACAGTAGGCCACCTACACAATTCCAGTGACTATGCCTGGTAAACGCAAAGTATACTATCTAAATGTGTTTTATATTTTCTTTTTACGTATTTTCTTCCAAATAACTGTTTTTTGTTCTTCATTTTGTTAACATTTTTGCCTATATATTTTACGTTGGTTTTAATTTTTTGTTGATCGTTTGAAGTATTTTTCTTACCTATCTGTATCTCTTTTATATACATTGTGTATCATTTTTCTTATTCTTTTATTTATTTCATTTCATGTTTAATTTTCTTGCTTACATCCTGGGGGGTAGCCATCGGTGGATGGTTGGCCACAGGAAAAGCTGACCCGATACAGGGTAAATGTCTGTCAAGGATATAGGGGTGTGGGGAGCGGAGACGTCCAACGCAAAACATTTCTTGTGATATTATTCAGAAACTGTGATATAAACGAGGGGGGGGGGGCGAACGAGAAAAGGAGACGGAATTGAAATGCATAAATATCAGATTAAAAGAAAAGGGGAGATAATGTCATTGCATAAGCGGGTTTGGCAGACATCATGATCAAGAACAACAACAAAAGTCAACGAAAAATTCTTTTTGCTTCGATGAAATATAGAATATTGCTCCGTTTTTCTTCAAATTTGCACTAAATAATCATTAATGTGTAATAATTGGGTACTTACGTGGCGAATGGAAATAAGATCTTTTAAAAGAGTGAAAAATAGGAAAAAAACTGTCAAAAGTTTGGCAGAAAGTTCTCGAGATCGCAAAAGTGCAAGAGAATGTGATTTGTGTACATTTTTGTTACCAGGGCGTTAGCTAGGGCGTAAATACTTGCAACGCGCAGCGCATACATGAAGCGCATCATTATGCTTCCAGTTTAGTGGCCCGTATTGGCGTTAAACGCTTTAACTACGCCCTGCCACGCCCTGTAATACGCAGAGGCCAGTGCCTTGTGACGATACTGTCATTCACGTTGTCAATGTCAATGTAATGACGTCATCAGAGTTTAACATAACTGACCAATCGTGGAGCATGAACCTTGCTTTTAGTTTCGAAAATTATTGTTTAGTTACCAATAAAAAAACATTTCGTTCCACTTTTACATGAAATTTAATAATGAAATTGTTTTTTTTTAATACAAGAGGGGATGAAACTAAACGAAAAAGCATTGCTTATTTATCATTTCTAAAATTATAATAAAGAAAATATCCCTCAACTGACCAATCACGAAAATCCTAGTATTCATAACGAGCGATATAAGCAATCTGTTTAACCAATCAGAAGTGATACCTTTCTCAGGTGGAGTTAGGGGGAGGGGCCGGAATAGACTTACCCGGATTTGATTGATTTTGGATTATAAGAAACGGAAGTGACTTTGCCGTCAGGTTAATACTTGCAAACTATGCGTGACCTGACCTTATATCATCGGAATCATCTTCACATGAGGAGAGGTTATTATTTTACAGATTGTGCTTCGATCGGCATAATGCTTATCCATTTTCTCCCAATACCAATACCGGATTACATCAAACCGAGGGAGCGAACTACTGGAGGAGTCGACAACAATGAGACTAGGCTCTTCAATGGACACTTACAAATTTAGTTATTTCCCCAGGACACTTATTGCTGGGACGAGCCACCTCAAATCATCGTTGAACTGCCTTCTTTGGAGCAGTTCAAGGTGGCTCTTGAAACAATTTAGTTCCCTTTTCAGAAACTGAACCGCATAGATATGTATATAACAACTCTATGCTTTACCTAGATGCTGAACAGGCATTAATGAGTATTACCATAGAAGTAGAAGTAGAAGTCCTCCACTTGCCTGCTCTCACCTTCACACACACACACACACACACACAATCTCCCCCCCCCCAACTCCCAACCTCCCTTCACTTCATCCT
>BEXV01000553.1:76583-104014 GCA_003118195.1 Hemicentrotus pulcherrimus | reverse complement strand
AACCTAAGTTTTCGTCCCCCCCCTCCTCCCCCTCCCCCCTCGTTGAGCAAAACAATCCATACGATACAAGTTTGCTGGGTCACTTTACACGTCTGGCTCGAGGTTTTTTCATAAGATTGCGGGATTGGAGAGCGGGAGGAGCGCCTGGTGACAAGGTTTTGATCCACTTTTGTCACATAGCTAGGTCTAGTCTATAGATTTGCTGTCCTAACCTATGAATTGATGATCGAGAACGGTGATGTAGATCTACGTTTAAAAAAAAAAATTGCCTGAGCATGCTGAAATGTGCCTGCATGATAGTGAATGATGTGACGTTATACTGATAATTTGTTTGTCTTGTCAAAAAAATTAAGATTCTTACTAGACCATAGATCTAGATCTATTAGTCTAGAATATCTAGTCTATTACTAGGCCCTAGCTAGTTGGACGTTATTTAGATATAGCTTTTAACATGCTTAATATTTAAAGAGTATTTTTATTTGATAGAGGCGAGCCTAGTATAAAAGAGGTACTAGTAGATCGAGTCTATAATTGAAGTTATAAATATAGCGTGGGGATAATTTTGTACTTGAATGACTAGACTTCTAGCTTAATATGCTTGGATCTAATTAATTGTTCTAAATCCCTAGCTCATATTTTTCTGTGGAAAAATCAAGTATAATCTAATATTTATCAATGTTTCTCTCTCTTTTCATATGGCATATAATCTTGCTGAGCCTATGGCTAGTATTATTAGAAACCATTTTTTCCTCTTTAAAACAATATCCCATTGTTAATAATTTTCAGTCATGGAATGTGCAGTACATCAGAAAAACAAAGGTAAGCTTAAGCTAGGTCAATAGTGAAAAGTTGTAAAATGTACTGCTCTTCTTTGGCTCTGCATTCTTCTTCCTTTGCAGAGTGCAGGGCTGCTGAGTTTTCAGAGAATTCTGAAGCAACATACAGTACATGTAGTATTTACACACTGCAATGAAACAAACATGCATGAACTTGAACAAACATGCAAGCACTAAAAGTAAACAACATGCTTTATCACTCAAGTAAACATGAATGAGTATTTAAACAAACATGCAATAGACCTCTACACCTGTTAACAAATTGCCTTATCATCTTTTGATCTAAGCATCTTTTATCATCTCTTTCCCTCTTCTCCCTTTCCCTTTCTCTCCTTTGTCGCTTTTTCTTTCTTTCTATTTTTTCACCACTTGGAGGGGGGAGGTGGGGAAGGAGGGAGGGTTGTAGCTATGTGCTCTGCTTCGATCGTACTGTAGAGCTCCAGACTAACCTTGTTGGACTGGATTGTGTTGTATGCATATTTTAAAGCCCTATGTACAGTATAATGTTGAACATTAAGTGGGTTTGGAAACATTATGAGGGCCCAAGCTAGTGTCCCTGGCACCCCTGTACACTGTATATCTATCATTATGTTGAATTGTGAGCCCCAAAGAGCTCTTGATGATACGTGTGCAGTGGAAACAAGTAATATTAAAACTTCACCAATAGAATCAAATACCGCATGAACTTTAATTAAGTTTAGAACTTCATATAGCCTTGCTGTGCTGGTTCAGTCATATCAAGGCAAGTTAAAACTAACAGTGAATAAAACAGATGTATCAGTCGCTTGAAAAAAAGCTTGCAAAAATCAGGACAAAACGTTTTCCTTGGCTTTTCAAAACCTCATCCATACAGGTGTCCTGGCACAAGGCAGTTCGTCATCGATCGAGAAGTACGGCTCTTCTTACATCGCTGCATCCTACATAAAGTTTCTAGAATCTGCCTGCGCTAGAGTGGTCCCCATCCTTGTCAATCAGACTGATGAATACTATGGCAACATTTTCAAGTCACTCAATGGGTAAGAATCAAACAACCTTCCAGCAAATGTAGTGTATGCTGACAAACCAGAGCACTTTCAGGGAAGCTACTCCTGAGGCTTTTAATGCCCCTTATCCCATAATAATTATTTGTCTTCCTCACACCGCTTGTGATATTTACTGGTAGGTCATCTTCGTGATAAGCTGCCTAGCCCTTTGAAGATTACCAGAAGTAGAATAAGGAGAAGATGGGCTCAGTCACACTACCAAACCGACTGATAAGCTGGTCCTTTGGGCTAGTAATTTTGAGTTAAGTCTGTTGTCAGTTACGTAGATGTATGGATCATGTCAGTGTGACTGAGGTGTTTAAATAGTGTCCTGCTAAAAGGCCAAATAAAGGCAATAAGCAAGTGGGGAGTGATGGTAATTCATTAATCGATAAATCAAGTCAGCATTGATTAGTGATGACATCACTTCTACAGCAAATAATCAAATTTACTGACTGAAGAAATCGTACTTGACATAGTTGATATCCTTCACGAATAAGCAAATTACTCAAGTGACGTTGTAAGCTGCGGGCCTTGCATTTGACCAAAGTACTTCATTGCTGTGAATGTCAACTTTCTGCTTATTGTAAAATCAGCATTATAGTGAGCTTGAGTCTTTTTCCTTTTCTTTCTATGATACTCTCATTAGCTTTTACTTTTACCTTTACTTGACAATTTAAAAAAAAAAAACCTTTCTCCTCAGAATATTGTTTCCAGGAGGAGGCGCTGATATTGTGGATGTCTCAACAGTAGGTTATTCAGGAGCAGCCCATATTCTCTATCATCTAGCAGTTCAGGTGAGTTTCTGTGAGAAATTCCCCAGGGGAACATACATGTACAGCAGTTTTTAATTGTCGTCATCTTATTGAAACTGAATAAATTTCTCTAATTTTACACATCTCCCTTTTTAGGGTAGTTTCACTCATATTTAAACTTTCAAAAGAGTTGGTTGAGGAATTATGTTTGAGCCATTGTAAAGAATGAAACATCTAGAAACTCAGTACACACACATCCTACCCCCACTTTTTTAAATGAAAGTATTTAACGTGAGGAATAGAAAAAGTATTGCATATTCAGACCCTTACAGTTCATTTGACAGATTCTAAGAGTTGTCAGTTTTAGGGCCAATGAGATGGGCATATAAAGCCAAAACAAGGCAGTAGGATATGGCTCAATGTTACAAGCAATAAAATTAAGTAGCTCAAAGTTTTTTTTTCTCATGTTGAAAGTGGTATCATAGATGGTGTGTATCACTCTGTAAAACAAAAGACATGGCGGAAGTGAGCAATTTAGCCCAGGAAGGCTCCAGGAAGGCTCCAAAATAGCTTGGAGTTGATAAACAAATACCTGTAAAGCTTTTGTGGAAAAAAAGAAGAAGGAAAAAAAAAAAAAAGCACTGTAGTTATTTTGACTGCTGTGAAATATGATAACATTTTTAGCAAAAAAGACTGTGATAAAAAGTGAACAAGTTATTTTTTTACACTGGAATTGCCTGATGAAGCTGTGTGGCTTGTTGCTTTAATATCCAGTGCCTGCTTGTTACACAAAGAACATATTTCCAATTTTGCAAATGTTCATTGCACCCCTAGGCTAACAAACAAGGGGACTTCTTTCCTCTCTGGGGAATATGTCTTGGATTTGAAGAGCTCATGATTCAGACTGCAGGGACAGATGTCCTCATAGAAGGCATCAAGGCAGAAAACATTAGTTTCCCTGTACATCTGGAACCAGGTAGGATTGATTGTAGAAATCATTTCGTTTACTGAAGGCAAATGTCAGAGAAATTGCCCAAAATATTTGCAAGATGCTGTTTTCTATTTTTTCGATCTTGTTTGTTTGATATGAATCAAAATTACTAAGAGACATCAAGGCACAACATTTTTTTAACGCTGTACAGCTGGAACCAGATATGATGGAATACAGAAATCATGCTTTAATGAGAGTAACAGTTATAGGAAGTGTCCGAAATATTTGCAAGATTCTCTTTTCTAATAATTGTTCTTGATTCTGAATGAAAATATTACTGACAATGCCATTTTATTGAATTATATGTCATTGCATTTGATACTTTCAACAGTGGGATGTTTTGAAAAAAAGTAATTTTCTAATTTTGCATCAAAGGATTGAAGAAATTGAATGAAAATATTGGGTTAGGAGACTATTTTCAGCTTTATATTTTATTTTGTTGCAAGATGAAAAGAGATAAAGTTCAGTTCACTCTATGCTATGTCCTTGTATTGGGTCAATATTATCCTAAATGAAAGGAAGTGTTGAGTTGATATATTAGTCTTGTGATGTGTGCTTGTCAGTGGCTTTCTATCTTCCTTATCATATAATGATAATTTAATGGTAGTTGCCAGTGTGTAGATGTAGATACAGTCTGTGCATAAGCAGGTAAAGGTCACAAACCCATTGAGACGAACTAATGGAATCATGCTGATGAATTATTAATGAAGTTCTGTAATCAGTATTTTATGCATCAACAGTATATTCTGCGATACACAAGGAGGACCATTTTATTCCAAAAGGGAGGCAACAGCTATTCATGAATCACCTCTATCACTTTTTAGAGTATTATCCTGGAATGCACAAATTGGGACCTCTTTATGTTTTAAAGAACAGTGAAGTAGAGTTTTTTTTTTCTTTTCAAGGGGGGGGGGGCGGCGATGATCAATCGTACTAAATGCTAGGTACATGTTCATGTACAAAGTGGTCTAATAACAATTTTTTTTTGCAATACATATCATGGGAAAGTATTGACTATTGGGGTCATTTAATGAAGCGCAGACTATATTTTGTGAGTTGAAAATAAACTGTAAAAGGTCAGTCATTCTGTGGTATGCCCTTTGTAAGGTCAAGGTTAATTTTACCATAGATAAAAGGGAAGTGAAACGTTGATATAACCCATGTGTTAACTACAAATTTGATGTGTTTATAATCTGTGCTCTCACAAACAAACAAAATCTTTTGTTGTGGTTTTTGAACTGTTTTTTTCTCTCAGTGCAAATGATGAGTTTGTTGTGAATTGATGAAGTGGTCTTTGACAAAACACCATAATGTGAGAAAAATCATTGATTTTTGCTTGCTGTGTAAATTAGTGCTGTAGCCGAACATGGCACTTCCGAACCAAACCGAACCGAACGCAAAGGCCTGGTTCGGATGATCGGCAGACAAATGAATGCAAGCTAATAAACTTGTCATTTGTACCTAATTTTCATGTCATGGTTGCTCATTTTATATTTACTTTTTTCCTATTTTCTGCCTTTGTGATTTATGCCTATCCGGTGGTGGGCCGGGCGCGACTTCACTGGTGTCATTTAAATCCCAAATCCAAACTTCTCCTTCGTCCCTATCGCAAGCCATAGACAAGAATACGTACATGTGCGTGATCTAGCTAGCTAGGCGCTGATCAAAACGTCTAGCTTCAGTTCAGCTCAAATCCATTTAACAAAAAAACTAATATTTTAATTGTAACAATATTAGACAAATTTTACAATATAAATAAATGAAATAGATATATTTTATAATATGGTATTTATATTTTTCCTATTAAAAATAAACAAATAAAAAAACGTTAATCGACGAGCCCGATTGAGTCGCTATCCAATATGGCAGCTTTCATGACTCTAACATAAGACAACAACCGTCTCTGAAAATCTTAAAAAAATATCATTTATTGACAAATTGAAAAAACATGATTCTTTTTAAGTTGCAAATAAAACTCGATTCAAGACGGAAATACGAATGTAAGGAGTACTTTTCTTCACAAATAATTGCGTTTAGAGCGAATATTTAATGTGATATTCACCAGGAGTGGGCAGAAGTCCTCCGTGCTGGTCGGGCCAGGCCGGCCGGCCCGCCCAGGGCTGACTGCCGTGGCTATAACGCTGCTTGCTATTGTATTACCGAACCCCAAACCGAACCAAGTTCGGGTGAAAAATTGCCGAACCGAATCAAACACGAACATAGCGTCAGACTTACAGCACTAGTGTAAATGCAGTTACGGTACATCTACTTGAATTTGAGCAAATTCCAATTAAAAATAAGAAAGTTTTGAATTTTTAAAGTTGCGATCAATCAAATACAAATTGATAACACTGCCATATCTTGCAAGATCATCTCCAATTTTCTCTATTGATTCATAACATGTCACAAACTTTCATATTCTTTGTTATTGATGACAGAATAAATTTTTTTCCCATACAGGGGTTGTATACAAACATATTTAGAACAATAACATTTGGGTGAATGTATTACTGAAAATTCTCTTGAGGGAAAATAACAATAATTCTAATTTGTTATTGTACAGATCAAATAGGAAGGGACCTCGCAAGATACATCACAGAGTTGCCAATTTTTGTTTGATTTCCAGTTTAAAAATTCATAAATTTATCATTTAATCAGAATTTGCTCAAACTTTCACTGACATGTTCCCCTCATTTTTCTGCCTCTATTAAAACCAACTTAATATCAGGGTAGACTACTGGTACTAGACTTTCTATTTATAATCTAATGGAAATAAATGGTCCATAATGCTTGAAATATGATACATACTGATACTGTACATGTTTGTGTATGATTGTTTATATGTTGAACAGAATCCTCGTGTTCCAATAACGTCATATTTATTTGGTTTTGTTTCTAGGTTTTGAAAAGAGTAGATTGCTGAATAGGAAGACTACACCACCTAGCATCATCCACACATTGAGTACTGTCAATTCAACTCTTAACTATCATAACATGGCATTAACCCCTGCAGTAAGTATACAAACCATAATGTTCCCTGGCATTTGCAATTGAATTGAATGGATCATAACTAGCTGATATCAGCCGCTACTCTGCTATAGAGATTAATGGGGTTTGCAAATTTGTGATTGATCGGAGGACTTGCAATCAACACAGAGCTCTTCATAGACATCTCTTTATTAGATGGAAATCCAGCCATTATAGAAAACATATTTATTAATAGGGTAAAATTGTTTTTTCTCCCTTGCTTAAAGGCCATCTGCACTAGTTTGGCCAGGAGGGATTAGACCTTGCATGGTCACTGACAGTTGGTTATCTCATCAAATCAGCTCTCAATTAACATAAGAAAAAGGGGATCATAGGGGATCATAGGTCACCACTTAGCTATTGTTTGCTATATACATGTAGAGGGTGCAACAAGCTAAAAGTAGTGCAGCAGGGCTTTAATATTGGATGGGAATCCAGCCCGCATTAAAACAAATTTAGTAATAAATAAATATTGTTTGTGCATTTAGATATCTATGAATCTCACATATTTGTCGATTTAGTGCATGTTCTGTCATTCACAAAACACTTTGAGTTGCAATATGATAATAAAAAGTACATTACTGAATGTAAAAGGTCAACGGTACATGTATATTCCAAATATTTCTTCAGAACAGTGTTTACTTTAAGGCCATGATATTAAAAATGTTATGTCTTATCATTTTCGCCGAGGCCATGTGTCTGTTTCCTCCGTAAATACACATCTCAATCAAGGCTCCACACTAAAGCTTTCTTCTCCGTGGTCTCAAGCAAGATAATGAGGATCTGTATGCATGCATGGGGTAGCTTTGCTATATTAGGTATTTGGGTCAAAGTTAAGGGGGCTCCAACTTCCTGTACTGCAAACTTTCATGCCATGGATTTTGGCGAAAATGCAAATGAGAGTAATTTTCTTTAAAAAAAACTGCTGCTTAATGCAAAATATCCATTGTTGTGTTAGTTATAATTGAATTACCTGTGGCAAGAAACTCTCACAATTCCAAACCACTTGTGAAATTTGTGAGTATGTCTTGAATACTTTTTCAATTTTTTAAAAAGTTGAGCCCTGGTTTGTCCTAGTACATATTAATTAGAAGTTTGATGTTTAATTTTATGTATTTCCAGGAAAGTTTAGCTTCGGTAGGATTTGATGATAACTAAAAAAATGCCTGCGATGACGTTGATGATAATGATGATGATTGGAGAGCCGTTTTAATTTGTTGATTTGACAATAAATTTCTTTTTTATTGATACAGAATTTTACCAAATTTCCTGCATTGTCATCATTCTTCAGAGTTCTGTCCACCAACCACGATTTGAACGGTGTAGAGTTCATCTCTACTGTGGAAGGTATAAACACAAAATGTTGTTTTTGTTGTCATTCTTTGTTATTGTCTATTGTTTTTATGCCTCCGCTACAAAGTAGCCGGAGGCATTATGTTTTCGGGTTGTCCGTCCGTCCGTACGTCCCGTTCTTGTGATCGCGTTATCTCAAGAACCGATTGATGGATTCCCGCCAAACTTGGGTCATGTATGTATCTCACAGTGCCAATGAACTGATTAGATTTTGAGGTCACGAGATCCAAGGTCAAAGGTCACAGGGCTCATTATGTATGCAAAAATGGCTCGTGATCGCGTTATCTCAAGAACCGATTGATGGATTCCCGCCAAACTTGGGTCATGTATGTATCTCACAGTGCCAATGAACTGATTAGATTTTGAGGTCACGAGATCCAAGGTCAAAGGTCACAGGGCTCATTATGTATGCAAAAATGGCTCGTGATCGCGTTATCTCAAGAACCGATTGATGGATTCCCGCCAAACTTGGGTCATGTATGTATCTCACAGTGCCAATGAACTGATTAGATTTTGAGGTCACGAGGTCAAAGGTCAAAGGTCCCAGGGCTCATTATGTATGCAAAAATGGCTCGTGATCGCGTTATCTCAAGAACCGATTGATGGATTCCCGCCAAACTTGGGTCATGTATGTATCTCACAGTGCCAATGAACTGATTAGATTTTGAGGTCACGAGGTCAAAGGTCAAAGGTCCCAGGGCTCATTATGTATGCAAAAATGGCTCGTGATCGCGTTATCTCAAGAACCGATTGATGGATTCCCGCCAAACTTGGGTCATGTATGTATCTCACAGTGCCAATGAACTGATTAGATTTTGAGGTCACGAGGTCAAAGGTCAAAGGTCCCAGGGCTCATTATGTATGCAAAAATGGCTCGTGATCGCGTTATCTCAAGAACCGATTGATGGATTCCCGCCAAACTTGGGTCATGTATGTATCTCACAGTGCCAATGAACTGATTAGATTTTGAGGTCACGAGGTCAAAGGTCAAAGGTCCCAGGGCTCATTATGTATGCAAAAATGGCTCGTGATCGCGTTATCTCAAGAACCGATTGATGGATTCCTGCCAAACTTAAGTCATGTATGTATCTTACACAGCCAATGAACTGATTAGATTTACGGGTCATCAGGTCAAAGGTCATGTGGCTCATTATGTATGCCTATAAATAGCTTGTGCATGCATTATCATTAAAACCCAAAGATGGATTACAATCGAACATGAATGTTAAAAATTGTTTCTGTTTTGGTTTGTAAAATTGCTCTTTGGCGGAGGCATCATTTTCGACTGCGCGCAGTCGAAGTTCCATCTAGTTTGTTCATTGTGTATTGTTTATTTGTGTGTGTATTGCACTGTCTATCCTCTCTACAGTGGTCAATTAATTGTCTGCCTCCCTCTTGGAGAAATATTATTTTGTTCTAAAATCTGTGTAGAAAGGCCACGCTGTCTACAGCCACTTTGTTTTGTTTCCCTTTAATACTGGCCCTATTATAGACTGGTTTGAGTGTATCTATTGTGGTTGGATAAATGATGGAGTATTTCATACAAAATGACACTTTCAGGATTAGAAGTTTTTGGTAACACCACGTGATATATGTAGTTTGTTTAAAGCCCTTTCATCATATGACATTTATAACACATGCGCCTTCTTATTTTCCATTTATATTTCTATCTGTCCCAATTCTTGTCCTGGGGATATTTTTGAGGCCCATTGAAATAATTTCTACCAATTTTGGCTGGAGTGCATTTAAGCAGAAAACAGAGCAACTTAAGTTTTTGGTTCTAGAGGTCAAAGAACTGTTTAAATACACTACAAGATTATAGAGCATAAATCATTGCGTTAAATCAAGGCTAACGATTCTTGTTTAGGCATGACAATGAAAAAGACATACATTGTTTCACAGCTGAATATGTACAGATCGGTACAGCAAATTGAGGACCTTTTCCTGTTTTTCTTTTTCAGCCCATGACTTTCCATTCTACGGTACCCAGTGGCATCCCGAGAAGAACGCCTTTGAGTGGAAAGTGAATTCCTGTCATTCCAAGGAATGTGTGGAGCTCATGCAGTTCTTGGCAAACTTCTTTGTAGAAGAAGGTAGGAAGAGCCACAGCAATCTTTAGTAGTACCTCAAACCGATCGCCAAATATATTTATAAAACAACTCCAAATCAACCGCTTATGGCTATTCAGGGCAATGAATTTGTTCATTTGCTGATATATTAACGGTCTTGTGCCCAACAGTTCTGTAAGACTCGGGCGTAAGGTTCTTCTCCCCAATTCGTATGTCAGTTTTGTCAGTTTTTGAATGGTTAGACAGCTCACTCATTTTTGTACACTTCATCTAGGTGCTGATCATACCCCTTGGAATTTTTGAAAGTGCACAAGTTTTCTTTGTATAAATAGTGATTTTATGGTATGTTCAGTGAGACATAGTGATTCCCTATTTGTAGTAATCTTTTTAATGCAAAAAACTGCTGCTAGTAGTCATGCAATTCAAATATAAAAAAAATGTTTGGCGTTGTTTTTTGTAATTGGGTCTAGTTACATATTTAGATTAAGATTATAGGTAATAAGATTCATTCAAAATACTGCTCATAGTATCTTGGATTGAGAGGTATCAACCCTTTTGTATCGTGGCCAGGCAACTCCATTAATTTAATATTTTTAGCACTTTCTAGTAGCTGAAGGAGAAAAATATCTATTTCTAGCAGTAAAACATTTAAATCAAAACAAAGTCTTTTGAAAATATATTTATGAGAATTATTCGTAAAGTGGCACAGAAATATTACCTCAGCTGTGACAAGCAGGAATGTAACCGAGTTGCTTAAGAATGTTAACAAGTTTTCTTCACCTCTTGCTTCTCCGTCCTATCATCATCCAGCACGCAAGAATCAGCACCAGTTCAGCTCCGCAGAAGAGATGGCCAAGTACTTGATCTACAACTACCAACCGATCGACCTATCTCAGTCCTCAAGTTTCTTTGAACAGGCTTATTTCTTCGATTGAGGTGTTGTTTCTTCATGTGAGGTCGTTCTTTCAATATGGTTGTGAGTACTTATTTCTAAGAGGTAGACAGGGTTTTATAGCAGACAACCATTTTCAATGCCTGTAAATCATGTTTGTTAATGCTTGCCTTGTGTGGATGCAATTGAATAATGAATGGAATTGATGCAATTGTCATTTTTTGGAGTGTAATTAAAACTAATATATTATATCTTAAGATTATAAAGAGGAGAATTTTGTTTACAATATTGGAAAGCGATATATGTGTAGCTCTAGGAAGCATGTGAAAGACTTGGGGAAAACTGTAAGGCATCACGTTCCTGGCAAACAGGCTTACTTATTGCAATTAGGTCTTTCTTCCAGTAAGGTTGTGAGTAATGATTTCTAAAATGTAGAGATGAATTTATAGCAGACAGCTACTCATTACATGTATGTATGGTTGTATTTAATCACAAATTGGATAGGATTTATTGAAATCTTTTTATAGTTAAAAGTAATATATTTCAAAATACTTCATATGAGTAGAAAAATACACAAAAGTGGAGAGCATTGAAGCTGAATAGTGAACATGTGATTTAGAGCTCTGGAAAACCAAAATCAATGTTTCTAATTTATTAAGTTCTTTTGAATAGACTTACTTCCTCCATTGAGGTTATTAGAAAGATATTGTATAAAAGAGAACTTTTGCTGAGCTAGCGCCATGAGCGTCCCTGGACGGTGTGTGCGCTCTATAAGTTTACATTAATATTATTATAATCATTATTATTTAAAAGGGAGAAATGGGTGATGTCAATGCCCAACTGTAACTCGTTAAAAATGCTATTTAAGCAAGTGTGTTTTAAGGAGAATTTAAATTTACAAATTGTAGATGCTTCCTTCATATGAGATGGGATAGTGCTCCAAAGTTCAGGAGCAGGTTAAGTGAATGACAGCTCCCAGTAAAACTTGGTCTGAACAACTGGATATTTCAAGAGGTTTTTCTGAACAATTAGTTGAGATTAGTGCAATAGTAAGCATTAAGAAAAAGGAATAAGCTACTGCTATGCTTTTTGGGTACAGAATATTTCGTGAATGACGGACTAAAAGTCATTTTTGCGAGTCGTTGCTTTTGCAAATGACACCCCTGCAGTACTTCTGTAAACACAGTTACGCCTGGTTTCCTCCAACTCTCTTCCCAGGTCCTTAGTTAACTTAAAACTGATCACACATTCACACAAATTGGTTAAGATTAACATTGCATGTTGAACTTCTTCGAGAACCATTGTAAAACAAAACTCTAAACAATTCGTCCTCTGGACGATTCGTTATAATTAACATCGTCTTTACATCCATCACAACACTTCGCCATGCCTTCACTCCATGCTACACATACCATACACAAATATAATATTAGTACATGCCATCAGAGAAGACACACATTGCACACTACCAGAGTTAGCTTGTGCAACAGCGAAATATGAAAAATGTTTCATGCAAATTATGTGATCCTCAACGTTAATTAAAAGGTTTAAAAAAAGTTCAAACACCAAAATTGTTTATTCATGAATTCCGTCATTAATCATGAAATTGTAACGCCATTCTGTTGAAAGCAGAAAAAGAGTGTCATTACGGAAAGGGTGAAGAAAAGCACAACTTCAGCACATTATACACAATTTAACGGTTTCTGAACAAAACAAATGTAATTCGGGATGAAATTATACTTCCCAGTGTTCCTCCTTTGCTTTTTCAAAATTGTTTGTCCAAATTCCATGAAACTTGTACCCAAGGGTTATCAAGTATCACAAATTGTATGACACAAATTCCAGGTCACAAGGTCAAAGGCCATTTTAGGTCAGTAGACTTGGATTATGTTTTCACAACTTAATATGAGAATTAATAAATCAATTTTTGTCTCGCCTGCGTAACAAAAAAGCGAGACATAGGCGCTGCTTTTCCGGTGTTTGCGACGGCGGTGTCAACATCAAAAACTTAAAGGTAAAGACCAGTGATGGTCATGCGTTTGCATTGTGAAAGAAACGTTGTGGAATCGATCAGAAAAGGTTGATCATCTAGCTTCTAGCATCTGCAAGGTTCTGGAATCATCAAAATGATAAGAAATTTGGCCCATTCTTTGTAAAGTTACAAGCACTATACACGGAGAGATGTATATGGGTCAACCCTATATCTCTCACAGTCACAGACCATGAGAGAAACAAATTTACCAAATATATGAATTAGTAGGCGGTTTCCCGTCAAATTTTTTATCATGTATTAGTCAAAACATATTCTTTCACATGATTGGTAATGAGAGCTTCCATTTTATTTTTTCAAATTGGGGCGTTTCCAATACTGGTCTTTACCTTTAACCTAAGGTTAAGTTTTTGAATTTTTGATATAATTTTGAAAGTATAAGTTCTTAGTCAATGAAACTTGAACTATAGGGTAATCAAGTATCCCCAATCATGTGAGTAGAATTCAGGTCACTAAGTTAAGGTCAAAGGTCATTTTAGGTCAATAAACTTAGACTTTTTTTTTGGCATCAACATAAAAAGATTTTGAATTTTTAGCTTATATTTTCAAAAGTGTTTGTTCAAATTCCATGAAACTTGTACCCATGAGTTATCAAGTATCACAAGTCATATGACACAAATTCCAGGTCACAAGGTCAAAGGTCATTTTAGGTCAGTAGACTTTGATTATGTTTTCACAACTTAATATGAGAATAAATGATTCAATTTTTCTTATTTGTTCATGATTCTTAATCAATATTCACTTCAAAATGCTGATTATATTTAGGGGATTTCATTTTTGGGGGCCTGCTAATGGGCCACCCTGCCTATAAATGTAAATAAAGTTCCAACCTCAATTTTTCATCTTATCGAATTGCGTAATGCAGACGGGACCGCTAAGAGCATTTACCTTGTTTGTATTAATAATAAATAATTCTTCTGATGATTCTAAATCAATATTCACTTCAAAATGCTGATTATATTGGGAGGATTTCATTTTTGGGGGCCTGCTAATGGGCCACCCTGCCTAAAAACCTAAAGATAATGTTTCAACCTCAATTTTTCATCATATCGAATTGCGTAATGCATGTGAGACCGCTGAGGGCGTTTCCCTTGTTTTTAATTATCAAGTTGAATTTGAGGTAGCCGTTGAGTTAAAAATGTTAAACATACAAAATATCTTTAATGTTTTTAAAGTAGTATTGAGAGATTAAATTTATGTGAACATATTACATTTATGTAAAACTATGAACAAATATGTTATTTACATAACACAGTTTTGAATAGAGTTATTCAAAAAATAATGATGTAATAATGCCTTTCTAATATCTTCATATACTTTGTGGTAGTGTTTTATACTTACAAATAAAATATATTTTCATACATTTTAATTTGGACAATCAACTGCTGCATCATTTAAGTAGCATTTCAAGTAGCATTAATGCGGTATAGCTGTGAAAATACAAAGTGATAGACAAGTAATTGGTTTAATAATGCTCTCTTTAATACATTTATAGCATTAATTAAAGACATTTTTATGTCTCTGATTTTTATAATTGGATTTTTGTCCTCACTGAACTTGACACATCAAAATTATTTGATTCCACCGCAAAGCTTCATCCGTGAGAAAATCAAATTCCTAATTCGCCTTTTTAGTGAAAAATGTCATAGTATGTGAGATTGGATGGAAGGTTGTTAAAATAGAGGTAAGAGAGATAGAGAGAAAGAGAGAGAGAGAGAGAGAGAGAGAGAAAGAGAGAGTGAGAGAGAGAGAGAGAGAAAGAGAAAGAGAGAGAGAGAGACGGACAGCTGTTGTATAAAAGACAGCAAGACTTCTCAAGTGTGTGTCTGTGAGAGAGAGAGAGAGACAGAGACAGAGACAGCAAGATAGAGAGAGAGAAAAAAAGGGGAAGAAGTAGAGAAGGGGACACAGACAGGGGGAAGATAGTGCACAAAAATAGAGAGCAAGACAGAGAGGGAGATAGGAAGATAGAGAAAGGGGGACATGCACAGAGACAGGAACAGAGTGCAAAAAGAACAAGACAGAGAGACTGATAGAGAGACTGATAGAGAGACTGATAGAGAGAGACAGATGGACAGATAACAAGCAGCGAATAATTTTCCTTGTATCGCATCGCAATTTTCTATGCATTTTTGCATGACTGCTATACAAAATATCTTTTGTGTAGCAGTTTTCTTCCATAGAAATGTACAGAATTTCATTTGAAATATTTATTCCTCAGCTGAAATTGCTTATCAAAAAATTATTCTCTTATTATTAAAGGGGAGGGGGAGAGGACTCCAGACACATGGACAAACAGACAAAAAAAGAGTAAATGAAATAAATTGGTAATCATGCTAAACATGTAATTAGATACCTTAGCTCCACATGTCAATCAATATTTTTTACTTGGCTAAAAAGCTGCCACCAAAAACTATTGATCATTGCCCTGCCTCTACAAATAATCAATTTGTTATTGTGTTTGGCTATGGAACTGACAATGGATCAAGAATTAATTAGAGGAATATTTTGGAAGAAATATGGAAAAAGATTGATTTTTTTTCCAAGGGTAAATCGATGAACTTGGAGAACGCTGTAATACCAAACATCTTGTTGATGGATGTATTCTGTTTATGATGAGAAAGATGAGATGAATCGTGGTTGAACCACTCTGATAGCACGATGGACAACAAATGGATTATATTTGTTATCGCTGTGGTAAGTACATTAATCTATTGATACGAGTACAATTACATGTAATTATCATTTGTGAGGATCTGTGCTAACAAAAAATATAGGAATGCACATGCATATATATATATATATATATATATACATGAACTTGACTATATTGTTAAATTGCCTTTATTAATTAGGGAATATACTTTTTGGTAAAATTTTGGTAAAATACACATGTACATTCAATAAAGAATAAAGAATGCTTAATTTGTTCCCAGTTTTTTTTCTTCTTCTGTTTAGTCTGTTTAGTCTGTAAGAGGATTTTATTAGTAAATATTTAAGAACAATATCATTTATCAATGAGTAGGATTTGGTTAGAACTTGAAATGACATTGCATCCCACAACTTTGACCGTCATGTTTAAAAATGTGGGTTTTTGGACTTGTATTCTTGTTAAAATGTTTGAAAATTTGAATATCTTAGAATAAATTTAATAGCACTTCAAAAAAAATCTTATTTTCAGGTATCTCTAATTTTCATCCCATTGACAGAACAAGAAGCTGGTGAGTGAGTTTTCATTTTCTGGAAACTAGTTTGATAAGAATCATGTTCTGAAATTCGATGGAATATATTAATTGTACTTGGTCAAATTATGATAGTGAAAATTCAAATACTTTGATCCAAAACTGATTTTGCTTCAAGATTTTTATTTATGAAGTTCCTATTAATTGCATAATCATTGAATTGTCATTATTTTTGCCCAATGATGAAAAAATCTCTGGATAAAAGATAATCTGTAGATGCCAAATAATAATTTGTTATTTCCATCAAGAGCGTATTCCATGGGCTGCTTCAGTTTCCTTAGAAATTTACCCATTGTTTTGAAAAAATGAGCAACAATTACAGAATGCATGTTCTGCTGAAATTTAGGGGCAACTACATGTACACCTACAGATAACAACTAAATTATTCATACCCCTTGCAAATTTGATGTTTTTGTTGTTGTATTAAACTCAAGAATAAAAGGTGTACTGGTTGAATAAAGACTCTTTTAGATGTAAGCTTTGATATGTCACATTAATAATACATTTTTCACATATTTACAAAATTAGAACACTTGCTAAGGGTGTGAATGATTAAGTTGTTTACTGTTTATTATACAGTGCTTCCCAGAAAAAACGAAACCGAGAATTATCGATGTTTTATCATAACTTAGTCACATTTATAATTAATAAATGACACATATTTGGAAAGCTTAGACCCTCCTTTTTCATTTGATTGCAACTCATAATGTTGCATATTTCATGCATAAGTGATTAAAATCAGTTTGAAGAGAGGAAACCGAAAAGTCATTTGGCGGGCGGTATCTGAATTTCAAAGAGAAAATCATATTTCTAGAAAGTTGGGTTTCTGCCCTTTCATACATGTATGACACCTCAATCAGGAAAAATGGCAAGGAATGACAAAGTTCTGTTGGTTTAAAGTAGCCCTTACATTTTCATAATTTATTTATTAAACGAATTCATTTTCACTGGCTGCCTGCTGTAGCACAAAGTAGAATTGACAAAAGACGTAACTCTGTTTCGTTGACAATCAGCCATGCATGAAGTCTTTCATCATGATCAAGCAGGGACATCACCGTAGAAAACATAGCGCTCTTCAGGAGGGTCTAAGCTTTCCAAATATGTGTCATTTATTAATTATAAATGTGACTAAGTTATGATAAAACATCGATAATTCTCGGTTTCGTTTTTTCTGGGACGCACTGTTTATAGATACTGTTTGTCTTACTCTAAGGATAAATTTGAAAGACTTGTATATATAGGTTTATATGGTTTGCCGACAATATATTATTGTCAACTCACTTTTGGTTATAACTTAAACTTCTAATATTTTGTTTTTCTTTTGTAAGCTTTTCCTGGTTGCTATGATGATCCTATCCCTAGCTTCAATGGCAGCTGTCCTGTTCCCTACATCAATCCCGGTGAATATGACCGGAATGGTGTGACCCCTGACCTGTGTGTCGCCCTCTGTGACTCTACAAATTACAGGTAGATTTACTTTAGTTACATGTAGCTTTATAGCGACATATATTGGCATAGAAAAGACAGGTCCGATCTGCAAAAGGCATAATAGGTGGTGATAAAAGTGAATCACAAGCTGCAATTTGAAAATGATGGAAGGTGATGACAAGGTTAGGTGCGAGAAAAACTTGTAGGTGATGAAGACGTAGGTGATGACGTAGGCGGTGTGTTTGGGTGTGTGTGTGTGTGTGTGTGTGTAAGTGAGTATTTTTTTCATGTTCTATATTCTGTAGCTTAGTATTTTCATCCATTGTATAATCATACGTAACATTCTTTTTACTGTAAATGTATGTATTTTGTTGACTTTAGGGCCCCGCTCATAAGCTTAGCTTCTAAAGGGGTCCTAAAACCATTCAGTTTATGATGTAATCAATGGTGATAGATGTACTTTTACCAGTGTCTTTTTATGTAACAGATTATATCATGCTTTGTGTGGTTTTAAATAAAATGAACTGAACTGAAAACTGAACTGAACTGAGGGTTCTATTGATCGGTCCGCTTACAGATCTCTGGACCTCTACGTTGACTTTTAGGCTGACCTCTATTAAAGGTGACCTTTAGACTGACCAAGACTGGTCTTTAGTGTGGTGGGCCAGTAAATGAGTTGAAGAAAACAAGTTCGAATATAAATAAAAACACAAGAAGCTTGAAATTACAGTTGAAGTTCACTTTATTTAATACATATGTCAGCCGAAGTTTCCATCGTTGCAAACGAAGAGTATTTATTATTATATGAACATGGTAAATAAGCTGCTTCTCTCAGAGGCTGGGTGGCCGTATTGGCAGTAAACTAGCAGCACATCCTAAACATGATAACGGAATGAAATAATATCTACTCTCAAATAATATGAACTAAAAACTCTCTCTCCAAATCCCGCACATGGCATTTAAATACCGCGGCACCCGACGAGGCTTAGATATCACATGATATACCCAGCCAACCAGGATGACCCTTACGAAGCCAACCAATTACAAGACGGGATAAATACAATTACCCTTAGGCCATCCGACCAATTAAGAGAGGAGTTATACCTTTAATTAATTATAACCAATGACAAAGCATAATAGATTAGAGTGATTTGATCTAGTCACCGACAGAAATGGGAGGAGTCTATCTCTACGCGAGAATGTCGCGTCCCCGGAAAAACAGTCTATTGTCTAATGTGTTTATCGGAAATGAACACCTGTACATGTACATCTAATTGATGCAGGAATTCATTTCCAACGAAATAAATATTGCTGTCATCGAGAAAAAAAATCTTTGTCGACATGTCGTCTTGAATTTTAGCCGACAAAGACACATTGTCGACAGATGGTTGGAAGAATGCAATCCTTCCAACACCGGCGTGCATGCCAACATTTGTTCGTGAATGATTTTTATTTGCTGCAGCCGTAAGTAACATGACCGATTTTGAGTTTGTGTTCACTTTGAAATATAAATTACACAAAACCAAAGTGTTTTGTTATAAAAAACAGTGTTGTTTGTAAAATGATTCAAAGTGCGTGTAAAGCCTATAAATGAGTTGATTCTTGTCGACAATATACTATCCCTGTCGACATGTCGCCTTCCCGTAAAAATGCACTTTTATCGACAAGGTTGTCGACAGAAGGCTTGTCGATGACAGCACTAGTAATAAACACTTTAATCTAATGCAAGAATTCAAAACAAGGGGTTGTTTACCCGTTCCCGGCATACTATTGGAAACCTAATTAATGCTATTTAACTTTTAGGTGTAAACCAAGTCAAACTAATACTCGAACAATTGATCAATCCAGCCCGGCTCTTCTATGGCTCTAGCGCCCCCTTTAGCCCAAATGAGCGTACCACTACATTAGGATGACCTAAATATCTGAATGATATATTTTGGCAATAGTAAGCCTTCACAAGATACATGTGATATGGTTCTACCCCAATCATTGAATTGAATTGAATTGAATTGAATTGAATTGAATTGAATTTATTGACAACAACACATCACAATAATGACAGTACATATGAACAATCATACAATGCAAAAAATAATACTGATACATGTTTACATAACATAAGAGTAATGTCGATTGAACAGTAATGGTTTTAAAACAATATTTTTTAGACATACATCTGCATACTAATAAATGTACAAAAGATATATACGTAAATATGTATATTACTGTGTTTAGGTGAAGTTGTTAATGGGAACTAGAAGTTAGCACAAGTGCTAGTCGAGCCTAGTTCCAATCTTTGGCAAGATTTGATCATGCCTCATCATTTCACTTTAAAGCGACATGGTAGTATTATTCGTGTTCAAAAAAGAGTGTCAGCTTTTGTTTGTAACACAGTAATTAATGTTTTCATTATGCTGAAGAATAGATGTATGCAGGTCGGTTGTTATGGTTCCTTTGGAGATGTACAGTTAACTTACAAATTTGCTCGTTCCCTGCCTTGCATGCTGGACATGCAATACCACTTTCCATTTTTGAATGGTAGTAGGTCTAGATTGTGGTTTTTACTTGAACAAAATTGTTTTATTTTTCAAGTAACATTGTCTTGCCCAATTACTGGAATATACAGTGAAAAATAATTATCCAAAGTGGACAGATCGAGTCAAAGCTCATATAAAACAGAAGAGAAGGATCGAGGAATACAATAGAAGTTTGGAACAGATGAAGATACAGACCGGAAGAGAGAGAGAGAGAGAGAGAGAGAGAGAGAGGGAAAAGGAAAGAGAAAGAGAGTCATTCATGTATTGAGAGAGCAAAAGAGGATAAAAAGATTAATAGGTAAGAGTTAAAATGCACTCAAAAAAAAGAGAGAAAAGAATAGAAAAAAAAATTAAAACAAATGTGAACTTTGAAAGTACTGTAACTCGGTAACATTCTTGAAGGTTGATGAAAAAACTCTGTAATTTTTGTATGAAATGTTACTTATTATATTCCTTCTACTGTACTAACCCTCTAGCATGCAAAAAAATTATCTTGGGAGAATTAAGGAATCGATCAGATCTGTTTTCACTCAAGCTTTCAGATTATCTTTAATTGTACGTCTAGCATTGAAGTCACTACGGTACCTTAGCACCATTTTCTCTCATCTGAATAATGTTCCCAAGTCCCTTTAACATTAATTTTGCATTTCAGATACATACAAGCCTCAGTTGTAAGAGCATAATTAAATACAGTACATCCTTCATATCTTTTCAATCCCCAGCTACGCAGTCCTGAAGTCTGGCAATGCATGCTTCTGTCTGCAGGGTTCACCATTGGATGAGCTTGGCTCCAGCCACAGCACCTCATCATGTGACCAGTCATGTGACTCATCTCCATCTCAGTCATGCGGAGGAGACCGACTGGTGTCGGTCTACAATGCGCCGTTGAGGCTGGATGGTGTCCAGATTCGAGAACTTCAGAATCAGAGTGGTGAAATATTTTCTTTTTTGCTTACTTTTTGGAGAAAGTATCCCAGAAGTTTATGTAGATGAAGTGTAGATGTGTATTCAAAGGTCAAATAATGGATCATCCTCCATTACCTTCCCGAAACAACATGACCTTTGAAGTTATATGTAACATTTCTATATACTTTAATACTAATTTATATGGACATACACTACATCCCCTTCTTAGAACTTTGGTGAAATAAACAATCTATACAATTTTGATGGAAACTGAAAAGATAAAAAATTGTAAAAGGACTCCAGCATCTCTTTCACTATATGCATTTCTCCATTATGGTTGGTCGTTTAATCAATGATTATTTATTAGTTACAATCACTTATTCAAATCATGATTACCCCCATTAAAAAGCAATTGCTTACCAAAGTACCAAATTCAGAATGTGATGATTGTCATGGGATTATTGTTTCATGCATCTTAGTAAATATTCAGTTTTCTGATAATATTGTGATACTTCAAGCCTTTCTATTGAGGCCACCCAAGGGAAAGATGACGGGTGATCATGTGATCAGACAGGCGGCCTTTGTATACAGCTTCTACAACAATCCCTTCTTGAGGGAGACAACATGCATGGCCACTGTAGACAGGTGGTCTTTGTAGAGAGGATGCCACTAAGAGAGGTGTGACTGTATTTTTTCCTATATCTAACATTCAGCTTTTCCTGCGTTTGAACCTGTGACCTTCACCCTCACCAACCCATCCACCTGGAACCAAACCGACAACCAGACGGCGACCATCGACATCAGCTTTGATGATGACTATCCATTTCACTACAAGGGGCAGTGGCATGAGGATATGCAATTTGAACATACCTTTACGTAAGTCGTAGGGAACTATCAGTATATTCATTCTTCCAATATTCCCTTATTTTTCATACGTGTACGTGAAGTGAAAAGCTACAGTATTATTGAGTCTATTTTTGGGGGGTAATTGTTTATGAAGGATTTTCTAAAATGACCATTTACAAGTTGCATGTTGTGCGATATTTTTTCTCTTTTAGTGAAAAAAGTATTAGTGAAAAAAGTATTTTTCATGTACCGTGTACAAAGTATAATGTTTGCTTTTGTATACAAGTCTGCTTAACATTGATTTCTAATTGGAAATGAAGCCCTTTATGATTCTTTTAAGGAAACTTTGCTAACTTGAAAACTGGGGAAAGATTCCATTTTGCGACAGCGCAGCTATACATGTATGTGATCTAACCCTAACACTAACCCTAATCCTAACCCTAACCCTAATTTATCATGTTTTTGTATCATATTGTTGTTAGATATATCATTCTAAGCTGTACCCATACTTTTTTCCCCTTCAAGTTGATTGGCTGTCACAAAAAGAAGTCTTCCAAAAATTGGAAATTAATTCAGACTATTTACATGTTTACACTATTTACATCAAACCTGCTAGTAATCATGGGCCGTTTCTCCAAACCATCATAAGTCTAACCATTTTGACACCCTACTGAAAGCTGTGTTATAGAATCAACAAATGTTTCTATGAGATGACCATGAAGTTAGACTTTCACTGTTTTGAGGAACAGGCCCAGGCGCCTTCATTCCATTGTGGTTGCATGCACATCACAAACATCTGTAATGTTCTCTTCAGGGAACCAGGTATACATGCCATACACTTGAGACTGCTCCAAGCTGGACCAGGAACCGAATGGGTCCAACCAGTGTCCATCCACATCCCCATCAGTGACGTCTCCATCGCCTGTCCCAACCGTAACCCGGGGATACAGAGCTACGACTGTGACATCACCGTTGCCATGGGAAGCGGCATGCAGCTGTCGGCCTACTTCGAGGAGGATGCGGTGTTGGATAGTTTCAACGTGTCAGGTGATTAGAAAATAGCAGCTGCAGCTAAACTTATCAGGCATGCAAGGATGCTCAAGGACGATGCCAATTTTCTTTATTTTAAAAGAAAAACTTAAATAAGCTCATATGGTCTTGTTCTTTATGTTAGACACTTGTAAATCAGTCATGCACATCTGCATATTCATTAAAAGCTATATGACCAGTAAATATAAATATTCCCTCACATAAAGTAAAATAATTTTTTTTGTTGATAGGATTTGAGTGTATGTGTACATATTGATCAACCTTCGATGCAGGTAAGACATGTACATTTAACAAGTATATTGTTCATACCTCTTGTAAATTTGATGTTTTTTTGTTTCTCAAAAAGGAAAGGTTGACTGGTTGAATTAGGGCCTATGTTTAATACTTTAAGATGTTAAAGCTTTAATATATCACATAAATCAGGACAAACCGATTCTTCACATATTTAAAGTACTGAAAAACTTTAATAATTTAGTCTTTAACTGTACATGTAATTGATGTAATATTTTAAGCAAAGTTTGTGTATGTAATATATGTAGTTAAAGCGTATATTGAAATGAGCATTAATGAAAATAAAGGTTATGAGTTTTAATCAGCAAAGGACCTATATGTACCTGTTTACAATCCAGAAATTGATTTTTATTGATGTTATCTTGTGCATAAAAGCATATCATTTAGTTACATATGGATAGATGGTCCTTGACCCAAGTGTATTTACTAATCTAGTACCTTAATTGAGGCAACAAGACAATGTTTTTATTGATTGCTCTTCTTTCATCTTCACCCCCCTCTTCCTCCCTGCTAAAAAACAAAAGCTGTTAAAAGAAATGTAGGATGAATATTGTTGGCCTGAATGAACTTCTTTGGTTAAAGGTACATCTGTGTAAATTATCTTAGTTACAGATGATTTTCATTAAATTCTATTTCCTGTCAAGATTTTGTTGCGTTGGTAGCATGAACATGTTTTAATATGAAGGGTTGCATTTTAATGTTGTTGCATATCTTTGTTGATTGTTTCTTCATTGAAACAGATTCAATGTTCTTTTTTTCAATTTTAAATAACGTTGGTTTTATTCTATGCTGAACAAGTATAAGAGCATAAGAGTATAAGTATAAGTATTAACTTGCATTAATGTTCATATTAAAATTTAAAAGTAGTTCATTTGAACATACAATCTTGATGACAGAACCTCCTCCATTCTTAGTCTACATTTGCATAGAGTAGAGAAATAAAACAAATAAAGTTTGATTCATTATATTCAAAAAACGATATCACACATGTAACTTCAAAGAACATACAATGTATTCTTACTTTAAAAAAAATAAAATTTTATCTTAGTGCTTATTAACACTGTTAGGAACTTACTTCAAATTCCCAAGTAAGTATGTTGAAGTTGATAGCCATGACTCGTTGCCTTCTACAATATGATCACAGTTGACTCTTGCATCTCCTACTCATGAAATATTATTGTTTCTTCAAAGAATGTATCTTTTTTGATGTACAGGTATAACTTGTGATATATAATATTTATGGATCTACTTCAGATTCTCAAGTTGAGTATGTTGGAGTGAATGGCTTTGCCCCTGATGATTCTTCTGCAACACGATCACGGATGACTCCTGCATCTCCTACTCAATCATTTGGAGAGCCTTTGAGTCCTGTACCTGTGGATGAACGTTACATTAAGGCCAAGGATCCTGTCCTTAAAGATGGCTTGCTGGTTGGATTGGATTTCGATGTCCAGGTTTCAGGAAATGTCGTCCTGGAGGTAAAATGAAAGATTTTGAATTGCTCCTATTAAAATTTATGAGACAAATTGGCTCATATATTAAGTGAGCAAATTGTAAAGCACTTTGCAATTGTAAGGGAAAAGAATTAAACCAAATTCTATGTGTATGTTAATGAACAGGAACATTGTTTACTGGCAAATCCAGCTTGCTATTTGATGTCCCATGTCTTACTAAATGCCAAGTATAATGGAGCTTTGAACAGATGAAATTAACATAAAATATCTCTCACTTTAACACTTTAATCAAAATTTTGTCTAATCCAAACTCCAGTAGGGCAATTTTCTTAATAAATTTATGGGATATTCTATTATCTTAGATGCGGTTAGTAACATGTGGGACAAAATAGCTTGGATTTGCCCTTGCAGTTTCTGATGAAAGGAAAAAAACTTGAAGAATGTTGAAGCAAGATATGATTTGACTCAAGTGTGCAGATGAGTAATGAAGTAGTGAAAATGAATGGAAAATGGGATATTCTATGGACTTGCCCTTACATTTTCTGATAAAAGGAAATTAACTTGAAAAAATATTAAGGGAATATGTTATTTAAAATTAGAGTGCATATGAGTATTGAAGTAGAGAAAATGAAGATAAAAAGTCTTAACTCTCTATGTTACAATAATGTGAAGTAAAATTTGGAATCTAGCCAATTTTCTTCGTTTGCAGAAAAATAAATACAAAAGGATCTTTGACAATGACATACTGTATAGCACAGTGATGGTATGAATTATGATATTAAATTCATACAGGTTTTTCGCCCATTGGCAAATGAGAGCATGAAATGCGAGAACAATACAAAACCTGACGGAGCAGTTTTGCCAGTGTCGACAAGCTACAGCTGCCAGAACCAAGGAGGTTTCAGCTTCACGAAGAGAGCATGTATTAATCCCACTCCTGACGCCACTCTACCGACTCTCCTGACAACCTACGAATCGGTGGCGAGTCTTAACGTGACCCTTCCATCCATCGGAAGATATTTTGTGCCTCTGAACGAGCAGGACAGGTTGGAAGTCCACAGAGGAGATCTCCTCGCGCTGATCCCCAAGTCGGCAGTGATCGTCAGACGGGAAACAGCAGAAGATCAGTAGTTGTCCCCTGTCAATGGCAGACTCACAGGGGATGGCATCTTGGAGTATGATGGTGTCACGTCTGTGCCTGGGGAACATCAGTGGAGGGCTTTGGTGGTACTGCCATCTCGTATCTGGGTCAGGAACACCAATGTTGGGATGTGGGATACTTCCTGGGTGAATGTGACCTTGACAAACCCTCTAGGAGAGAACAAGATGTCCGCTCTGGCTCCTGCACCATACCCAGGAAAAGAAATTGTCACACCACCTTATGGTAAGTTCTCACTTTACATTGAATTTCATTTTTCTTTATACATATACTTGTATACATTGTCTGATCGTATTGCTGCTGGAGTTTAAAGTTTATGGCAGTGCATTTTAGAAAGATGTAGAGACAAAGGTGGAAAGTGAATGTTATTGTTGGATGTAAATACTCACTATTTTATTGCTATAAAGTAAAATTTAAAGTGAAAAATTTATATTGAAAGTATTGCATAATTAATGACCAAACATGCAAATTTGGTAATGCTGTACTTTCATCAGACATTTATCTTCATGGTGGTGGTGATGATGATGATGATGATGATGATGATGATGATGATGATGATGATGATGATGTTGGTGATGATAATGATGATGATGATGATGATGATAATGTTAATGACGTTGATGATGATGATGATGATGATGATGAAGCTTGTGCAATTCTGTAGATAAACATATCTATTGAAAATTATGAATTCACATTGCACCTAATGGCAATGATACTGGTTTCTATTTGTCATTTTAATGGTAGGCCTACCATGATACTTTATACTATTATTATGATACTAGACATGGTTGACAGAAAAAAGATTCACGTACAGTAATTAATTGTCACATCCCTGTAAATGTCCTTCATATCATAGGCTTGGTTGGTGATAATATCCTTCTTGAGGCCATCTTTGACCTGCAACTGGACAAGTTTTATTGGAGCTTTGGAGATGGTGAAGAGGCCTTGATGAACCTGTGCAACGTGGTGTACCACACCTGGACCGAGCCAGGACTGTACAATATCACCGTAGAGGGGAAGACCCCCCAAGGTTCTGGCATTTTGACAGTAAGTTTTAACCAAGGAAATAGTATTTGTACCAATAGCATAAATTGTAAGAATATTCATGTACTTGGTAAGAGCAAATTATCGAGGGCAAACTGTTTAGACGTGCGTATGTACTGACAAGCAGTCTGTGAGATTTTACAGTTCTTTTGCATAATTTGCATTTGCATGTTAGGAATGGAGTTATTGTATCCCCCGAACAGTGGTTCAGAGGATACTATGGATTTGGCCTCTTCGCGCCGCCGCCGCAGCGTCCGCCCCAGAGATTTTCTTGTGAACGCTCTACAGGTCTGAGTTCTTGTCCGATCATTTTCAAATTTGGTATGAAGGTGTATTAAGGAAAGAGGATGAATTCAATCGATTTTGGTGTGGGGCGGAGTCCTGGTTGCCATGGTAACCATGATATAAAGAAATAGTTAGAATTACCTTGTGAACGCTCTACAGGTCCGAGTTCTTGTCCGATCATTTTCAAATTT